>JBBGZY010001446.1:0-272500 GCA_037952925.1 Lithobates clamitans | reverse complement strand
CTGAGTAGTGGCTTCCGTCTGGCCACTCTACCATAGAGATGGTTGTTCTTCTGGAAGGTCCTCCTCTCTCCACAGAGAAACGCTGGAGCTCTGTCAGAGTGACCATCGGGTTCTTGGTCACCTCCCTGGCTAAGGCCCATCTCCCCCCAGTCGTTCAGCTTGGCCGGGCGGAAGAGTCCTGGTGGTTCCAAACTTCTTCCATTTATGGATGATGGAGGCCTCTGTGCTCATTGGGACCTTCAATGCTGCAGAAATGTTTCTATACCCTTCCCCAGATCTGTGCCTCCATACAATCCTCTCTCCGAGGTCTACAGACAATTCCTTGGACTTCGTGGCTTGGTTTGTGCTCCGACATGCACTGTTAACTGTGGGACCTTCAATAGACAGGTGTGTTCCTTTCCAAATCATGTCCAATCAACTGAATTTACCACAGGTGGATTCCAATCAAGTTGTAGAAACATCTCAAGGATGATCAGTGGAAACAGGAGGCACCTGAGCTAAAACTTTGAGTGTCATGGGATAGACTGTGATTACTTATGTACATGGGATTGTTTTGGCTTTTTATTTTTATTAAATTTGCAAAGGATTTCAAACAAACGTCTCTTGTTCTTCTGGAAGGTTCTTCTCTCTCCACAGAGAAACACTGGAGCTCTGTCAGTGACCATCGGGTTTTTGCTCACCTCCCTTTGCAAAGATTTCAAAGCAGCTTCTTGTCACATTGTCATTATGAGGTATTGTTTGCAGAATTTTGAGGAAATTAATGAATTTAGTCCATTTTGGAATAAGGCTGCAAACACAAAATGTGGAAAAAGTGAAGCGCTGTGAATACTTTCCAGATGCACTGTACGTGTTACCAGTAAAGAAAAATGTATATTTAGAAATTAAATGCGTGAAAACTCTTGTTGAAATTAATTTAATAAAATTTACTTATATAAAAAAAAAAAAAAAAGACAAAAAAAAATGAAAAAAGGACATCACAATTTCCTTTGTATAGTACCTTGATCAGATATTTCTCCCATCTGTCAAAAGTGACAGACTTCCCGATCTTCCGCATCAATTTCAGATGAAGTTCAACCAGGACTCTGGACACTGAAAATAGAAAAGCAAATAATGATTCCTCTGGACATTGAAAAGTCTGACCCAACCCCATACACAACACAGTCCAACAATCTGTCCACCAGGCCAAGAGCCTTCCCTTCAGTCTTGCACAGTTGTACAGGCTCCCCTATTGGACAGAAATGGCTTCCTGTGATTTCACTGCACACTGTGAGCTGTTCACAATTAGAAGCTGTGGCAAGTCAGATAGAGCCTGCCTCATTTCCTGGCCACCATCATCTAGCTCTCCCCCTGAGAGCCTGACTGTTTTGCCCCTGCCCCTTCCATTTATTGGATTCCAGTTCTTTCAATAGTAATGGCATTGATGGGCACTGGTGAGGCGGCGCCGATGGCCACCGGTGAGGCCGCGCCGATGGCCACCGGTGAGGCCGCGCCGATGGCCACCGGTGAGGCCGCGCCGATGGCCACCGGTGAGGTTGCACTGAGGAGGCTGCACTGATGGGCACTGGTGAGGCTGCACTGATAAAGTTTATGTTAATATTTATTTTTGTAACTAAATTCTGCATAAAACATTTAAGTGTCATTTCATGAGATAATTTATGAGGGCGCGTTTAGGGGTGGGATTAGGGGGCGGAGCATGGTAGGGGTTGGGTGGGACAACTGGTGACGAGTAACCACTAAGGCCTGGCTAGTGGCTCAGGACTTGAAATTTTGAGCCCTGTTATACATTGGGGGTAATTTACGAAAGGCAAATCCACTTTGCACTACAAGTGCACTTTCAAGTACAGTCGCTGTAGATCCGAGGAGGACATGCAGGGAAAAGAAAAAACAGAATTTTAGCTTGCACATAACTGGATGATAAAATCAGCAGAGCTTCCCCTCATTTCAGATCTTCCCCTCAGATTTAGAGCGACTGAAATTCCAAGTGCACTTGTAGTGCAAAGTGGATTTGCCTTTAGTAAATAACCCCCCCCCCCCAGTTACAATGGTCCAAGCTGGATCGATATAAACTATGTGTATACAAGATCAATGGATAAATCTTTCAAAATGTGTCAAACGCATAATCCAATAAATAAATAATAATACGTATATTGATAATTCATTAGTAAAAAATCAATGCGTATCCAACCAAGGTTAAAGTGCACGAGTATATACACAACATAAATCTATAGAGCGCTAATTGATCCATAAATAATGTAACAGTTCCACCAATTCATAAGGGGCTTCCACTATTAACCACTTGCCCTCTGGAAGATTTACCCCCCTCCATGACCAGGCCATGTTTTGGCACTGCATTAATTTAACTGACAATTGTGCGGTCGTGCAACACTGTAGCCAAATAAAATTGATGTTCTTCTTTCCCCCACAAATAGAGCTTTTTTTTTTGGTGATATTTGATCAACTCTGCTGTTTTTATTTTTTGTGTTATAAAACAAGAAGTCCGACAATTTAGAAAAAAAAAAAAAACACAAACAAAAAAAATTCTTATTTTCTGCTTTAAAGTGGATGTAAACCCAATTTTTATTTTATATATATATATATATATATATATATATATATATATCATAATATACAGTATAAGATTTCCTATCATTTGAGCCCAGTCTTGCCACACACAGTTAATCCAGCTCTGAGCAATCCTCTTTTATTGTTCAGTGAGATAAATCTTGACAAACTGAGAAATACTTTGTCAAATCCTCCCCCTTGCTGTGAGTGACAGGTGATTTACATATCTCGTGCACTAGCCTAAGACACAGGCATTATTTTTTAATTCCCTCCCACACTCCTTTCTTCAGCAGCTCTGCCAGGATTGGCTGTTCCACACCTCAGCATGATTTTGCATGCTGAAGTCATGTGGTTAGTTTTCTGTCTTTTAATTGGATGTTAGAGATCATAGCAGAAGTTCAGTGTTAGAAATACACAGGAGAAAATGCATATTGACAAGGGGAGTGTAGAGGTGGGCGGGGAGTCTACTGACATCACGACTCCACCCACCGAGCTCCAGACAACAGACCCGCCCACAGAATATGCAGTTTTTCGGGTCTCATAACAGACAGAGGGGAGACATTAGACAGGTAAAGATACATGCAGGAGGCATGTATATCCTTATAGATAACCCCTATGGCAGTAGTTTAGATAGGATGACATTGGGTTTACATCCACTTTAAAACATATCCAATAATTTATTTTTTAAATCAAAAATTTCTTCATCAATTTAGGCCAAAATGTATTCTGCTGCATATTTTGGTAATAAAAAATCCCAATAAGCGTATATTGATTGGTTTGCGTGAAAGTTTTAGCGTCTACAAACTATGGGATAGATTTATGGAATTTTATTTTTAAACTAGTAATGGCGATCAGCGACTAATAGGGGGACTGCGACATTGCAGCAAATTGGACACTTATTACCACCAATACAGTAAAAAGTGCTAAAAATATGCACTGCCACTGTACTAAGGACACTGGCAGAAAATACAGATCTGGGTGACATGGGCGTAGAGGTGGTATTGGAAGCCAATGGTTAGCAACTGGCACAGGGAGGAGGTATAGAGCGAGAATAGGAGGGGCCCAAGGACAGAGCCTTGGAGTACCCCAACAGAAAGAGGAAGGGGAGCGGAGGAGATGGAGTTGTGACACTGGAAGTGCGCTGAGATAGCTAGGAGGAGAACCAGGATAAAGCAGAATCACAGAGGCCAAGAGAGTGGAGTTTGTTGATGATGACCAGGTGGTCGACTGTGTTGAAGGCAGCAGAGAGGTGTAAAAGGATGAGTATGGAGTAATGGCGATGGGTTTTGGCAGTTAGTAGGTCATTGGTGAGTTTTAGTAGGGCAGTTCCAGTAGAATGTTGTGGACGGAAGCCGGACTGTAGGGGGTCGAGAAGGTTGTCCGTTAGGTAGCGACTCATTCGGTCATGGACAAGGCGTTCGATGAGCTTGGAGGCAAATGGGAGCAGGGAGATGGGTCTTAAGTTATTCAAACAGGTGGGGTCTAGTGAGAGTTTTTTAAGTATGGGGATAACCAGTGCATGTTTGAGCGGGTAAGGAAAGGTGAGGGAGAGTATATACACAACATAAAATTATAGAAAGTTAATTGATCCAAAAATAATGTAAAAGTACCACCATTTTGTAAGACACTTCCACCATTAATCTGTAAAGTAGATAAAATTTCAGCGACACCCACAGTGTGCGCAACCTGACAGCATCACTCCGCCCTCACCAGGATATATGGCACACCAACACTCCGCACTCACCAGGATATATGGCACACCAACACTCCGCACTCACCAGGATATATGGCACACCAACACTCCGCACTCACCAGGATATATGGCACACCAACACTCCGCACTCACCAGGATATATGGCACACCAACACTCCGCACTCACCAGGATATATGGCACACCAACACTCCGCACTCACCAGGATATATGGCACACCAACACTCCGCACTCACCAGGATATATGGCACACCAACACTCCGCACTCACCAGGATATATGGCACACCAACACTCCGCACTCACCAGGATATATGGCACACCAACACTCCGCACTCACCAGGATATATGGCGCACCAACACTCCGCACTCACCAGGATATATGGCGCACCAACACTCCGCACTCACCATGATATATGGCGCACCAACACTCCGCACTCACCAGGATATATGGCACACCAACACTCCACACTCACCAGGATATATGGCACACCAACACTCCGCACTCACCAGGATATATGGTTGCCTGGAGTGTAGCCTGCAAATCAGTAGGCAGCTTCCATCAGTCAGCTCAGTGTGGGGCAGTGAAGACCCAGGGAAACCTCGTCTGGCAGAGAACAGATAGGCATGACCACTGATTATTTGCACATTTAGGGAAGACGCGTGACTTAACCTCTTGTCGACCAGCTGAGGTGATCAGATTCTGCCCTGGATGGCGGCGTCTCAAGTAGTGGTTGTTGCCTTAAAGGGACCAATACCTGGTTCAAGAAGTGGAATCCATCTGGGTTATTTAATAAAGCACAATTCCTGGTGAGTGTGGGTGTCAAGTTGTGCACTCTACTCTGTAGGTGTCACCGCTACTTCATGGATTAATGGTGGAAGCCCACTATGACTTGGAATTTTTACGTTTATGAATTCATGGATTTTTTATCATTCATGTTGTATATACTCATGTACTTTAACTTCAGTTGGACACACATTGATTTTTTTTTTTTTATTCTTTGCGACATAGAAAAAAAAAAAAAGACCAAACCTTTTGAAAAACAAAAACATTTAACTTCTGCTTTAAAACATATCCAATATAAAAAAAAAAAAAAAAAAAAAAAAAAAAAAAGGTTCCTGCTAGTTTTTAATTAAAAAAACCCCAATAAGTGTATATTGTTGGTTTGTGTGAAAGTTAGTTCTAGTGCCTGCAAATTATGGGATATATACTGTAATTTTTCTCTTTTATACTACTAGTTTGACTGCAAAAGTGTGGTGGGCAATAACACTGAGGGGAACTAACTACCACTGACATCACCAGTGACATTAATAGTGATCAGTGCTAATATTATACTGTCACTGTTCTAACGACACTGGCTGGAAAGGGGTTAAACGTGTGCCTATTAGTAACGTGTGCTGCTTTTTACTGCAGATCTCAGTTTCTCAGTCCTGCTTTGCAACCTGGTAGAAGGAAGCGACATACGGGTACGGTGCTTTACCTACACTGGCCGCTCGCTCGCAGTGCAGGCGGGTGGGAAATCGATATATACAATACTTGGCCGATGCCTCTAGAAGCAGAAAATCTATGAAATAGACACAGCTACTCCAGTGATCTCCACTTGCTTCCCGGTCCTGCGCTGAGCGGCTGCATTCCTGCATACTGAGCACATTAAAAGAGGTAGTAAACCTCCCTATGTAATTTGTACATATAGGTAAGCCTTACCTATAGGTACAGTAAATATCTCCTTAACGTGCGCCGTCTAGGAGATATTTACTGTATACTGCACCGATGATGTCATTGGTACATGCGCTCTAAAGGAACGCCCACCCATGCCATTTCTTCAGGAGCGTGTGCCGTGACCAGCGGCTCCCGCGCGCGAGTGACATCATGCAGCTCCGGACAGTCACACAGCCGGAGTCTGCGCCCCCCCCCCCCCCCCCCGAAAGAAGACGGGCAAAGATAGATGCTGCCTGTAGCAGGGACGACGCAGGCTCCGTCTGCAGGCAAATGTCATATAATGTGCTAGTATGCGAAGCATACTAGCACATTATGTGACACTTACCTGTAAACGACGCCCACGCCGTCCCCTAGCACATTATGCCTTTTCTTTGCAGGGAAGAAGAAAGGGAGAAAAACTAATCGGGGTTTACTTCCACTTTAATGCAAAGCGATCTCCGATTGGAGAGGGCGTGACATCACCACCCCACCTCGTGCAATCAGAACGCCTTGCACTTAAATTTAAAGCATTCTCTTAATGGTGCTGAGAGGCCGACCTCCTGTGTTCACAACGCAGCAGATCAGGCAGACAACCAGCACAGGCCCCGGAAGCAACGTGGGCCAGGTATGATCTATACACAGTTATATTGGTTCAAGCTGGACTAATGCCGCGTACACACGAGCGGACTTTAAGGCAGACTTGGTCCGACGATCTTTCCGACGGACTTTGTAGCGTAGGTGCGCCAGACTTACAAACAGACGGACTTGGACACACATGATCACACCAAAGTCCGATGGATTCATACATGATGACGTACACCGGACTAAAATAAGGAAGTTGATAGCCAGTAGCCAATAGCTGCCCTAGCGTCAGTTTTAGTCCGTCAGACTAGCATACAGACGAGCGGATTTTTCAACCGGACTCGAGTCCAACGGAAAGATATGAAACATGTTTCATTTCTCTAAGTCAGTCGAACTTTTGGGGAAAAAAAAGTCAGCTGGAGCCCACACATGATCGAATAATCCCAAGGAGTCCGGTCCACCGGACCAAGTCTGCCGTAAAGTCCGCTTGTGTGTACGAGGCATAACGCAACTACGTATAACATGCCGATGTCTGGAATCATTGTTGAAGTATAACTAAAGGGAAAACCTTTTTGTTTAGTTTTGGATAAAGGGGTTAGAACATCTGGCAGTTTTTATTGCTGTCTGTGTCCCAATTAGGGAGATTCCTGCCTCTACATTTTCCTGTTTACCTGTTTGCAGTTTGTGAGAAGCCATGTGGGGGACACAGCAAACATGTGGAAGAAGGTGCTCTGGTCACATGAGACCAAAATGTAACTTTTTGGCCTATAAGCAAAACGCTATGTGTGGCGGAAAACTAACACTACACATCACCCTGAATACACCATCCCCACCGTGAAACATGGTGGTGGCAGCATCATGTGGTGGGGATGCTTTTCTTCAGCAGGGACAGGGAAGCTGGTCAGAGTTGATTGGAAGATGGATGGAGCCAAATACAGGACAATCTTAGAAGAAAACCTGTTAGAGTCTGCAAAAGACTTGAGACTGGGACGGAGGTTCACCTTCCAGCAGGACAACGACCCTAAACATACAGCCAGAGCTACAATGGAATGGTTTAGATCAAAGCATATTCATGTGTTAGAATGGCCCAGTCAAAGTCCAGACCTAAATCCTATTGAGAATCTGTGGCAAGACATGAAAATTGCTGTTCACAAACGCTCTCCATCCAATCTGACAGAGCTTGAGATATTTTGCAAAGAAGAATGGACAATAATGTACCTCTCTAGATGTGCAAAGCTGGTAGAGACATCCCCAAAAAACTTGCAGCTGTAATTGCAGTGAAAGGCGGTTGTACAAAGTATTGACTCCGGGGGGCGCCCCACGCTTTTCACTGATTTATTTGCAAAATATTTTGAAAACTATTTATCATTTTCCTTCCACTTCACAATTATGTGCCACTTTATGTTGGTCTATCAGAGCTGCACGATTTTGGCTAAAATGATAATCACGATTTTTTTGCTCAGAATAAAGATCACGATTCTCGCGGCGTAACATTATACAAAAAAAAAAAAAAATTGGGCTAACTTTACTGTTTTGTTTTTTTTAATTCATTAAAGTTTACTTTAAAAAAATAAATAATTGCTTTTCAAAGACCGCTGTGCAAATACAGTGTGACATAAAATATCGCAACAACCACCATTTAATTCTCTAGGGTCTCTGCTAAAAAAAAAAAAAAAAATAGGGGTTCCGAGTACTTTTCTAGCAATAAATATTGATTTTATCTTGTAAGCAGCAAGTGCCAGAAAAAAGGTTTAGTCTTTAAAAGAGGAGTTCCACCCGGGGGGGCCGTCAAAAAAAAAAAAAATTAAAAGTCAGCAGCTTCAAATACTGCAGCTGCTGACTTTTAAAAATTGGACACTTACCTGTCCCTGGGTCCAGCGATGCGGGGGACTGAAGCCTCGCTCGTCTCCCCCTCCCCGCTCGTCGGCGCCGGCATTTCAACTGTGGCCGCCAGGCTGTGGCTTCACAGCCTGGCACCCACTGCGCATGCCGTGATTGGCCGCTCAATCACCTGGGACCTGTAATGGGTCCCAGATGATTGACAGGAGGGAGGGAGGAGAGCGGAGCCCTTCCTGTGCCGAGGGGGGAAGTGATGTCACCAGCCCAGGCAAAAGGAAGAGGCAGACTACGAGGGACCACCTAGCAACAGGCATTTAGAGGCAAGTGAAAAAAAAAAAAAATATATCCAAATGTTTTTTTGGGGTTTTTTTTTAGAATTTTTGAGGCATTTTTGTTTTTTTGGGTGGAACCCCACTTTAAGTGGTTAAACTTCCCTCATCTACAAACAGAAGTTCATTCCTTTGATCTAAGAAGAAATGTTACTTTGTTTATAATTATCCAAGATGTTGTCATAAAGCTAGGCAGGCTGCCTGGATTTTTTCTTTTTTTTTTCCCTTTCCAGCTGTGAGAACTCTCTGCACTTGTTAGAAAGAATTGTGAAATGCTGTTTTGAAGATCGGGAAGGGAAAAAGAATTTCGATTCTTAGCGATTAATCGTGCAGCTCTAGTCTATCACATAAAATCCCAATAAATTACATTTATGTTTTTGATTGTAACACGACAAAATGTGGAAAATATCAAGGGGTACGAATACTTTTTCAAGGCACTGTACAACAATGGAAGAAAAAACTAAATTACTCTTTTTTAGGACTGCAGTTTACCACAATGCAGCAGGATGCCTTTCACATTGAATGGCACCACGCTGCACCGCAGGGAGCATATAACAAATGTTAGTTTCCTGGCTGTCATGTTTATCCTCTAAGGCCCCTTTCACACGAGGCGGACTTCGTTTCTACGGAGCCCGCCTCAGTCCGCCAGGTCAGCGGGAGGTCAGTCCGTTGATCTCCACTGAGCCGGCGGATGACAGGTCCCTCTCTGCTCACTGAGCGGGGAGGGGCTTGTCAGGCGCCGCTGCCGTCTATGGAGGGATCAGACGAAAACGGACAGCGTGTCCGTTTTCGTCAGATCTCCCCCGATCCGATCCGCCAGCGACGGACCTGGACGTAGAGCCATCTGTCTGCTTTTCAGCGGATCGGATGTCAGCGGACATGTCTCCGCTGACATCCGACGCTCCATAGACTAACATGGAGCGCTCGTTCAGGTCCGCCGTCAAAACTGACAGGCGGACCTGAACGGTCCGGCGTCAAAACTGACAGGCGGACCTGAACGGTCCGGCGTCAAAACTGACAGGCGGACCTGAACGGTCCGGCGTCAAAACTGACAGGCGGACCTGAACGGTCCGGCGTCAAAACTGACAGGCGGACCCGAACGGTCCGGCGTCAAAACTGACAGGCGGACCCGAACGGTCCGCCGTCAAAACTGACAGGAGGACATGAACGGTCCGGCGTCAAAACTGACAGGCGGACCCGAACGGTCCGGCGTCAAAACTGACAGGCGGACATGAACGGTCCGGCGTCAAAACTGACAGGCGGACATGAACGGTCCGGCGTCAAAACTGACAGGCGGACCCGAACGGTCCGGCGTCAAAACTGACAGGCGGACCCGAACGGTCCAGCGTCAAAACTGACAGGCGGACCCGAACGGTTCGGCGTCAAAACTGACAGGCGGACCCGAACGGTCCGGCGTCAAAACTGACAGGCGGACCCGAACGGTCCGGCGTCAAAACTGACAGGCGGACCCGAACGGTCCGGCGTCAAAACTGACAGGCGGACCCGAACGGTCCGGCGTCAAAACTGACAGGCGGACCCGAACGGTCCGGCGTCAAAACTGAGAGGCGGGCCCGAACGGTCCGACGTCAAAACTGACAGGCGGACCTGAACGGTCCGCCGTCAAAACTGACAGGCGGACCTGAACAGTCCGCCGTCAAAACTGACAGGCGGACATGAACGGTCCACCGTCAAAACTGACAGGCGGACATGAACGGTCCGCCCGTGTGAAAGGGGCCTTACTCCAATACTTTGCCTTCCTTACCTGAACAAGCATATGAATAAAAGAGATCTAAAAATTTGACAAAAGGAGATTTGATTTTACTATTATGAAGGGTTAAAGATCTCAAAGCTCCAAACAACCAATTTCCTTTATTATTATTATTATACAGGATTTATATAGCGCCAACAGTTTACGCAGCGCTTTACAACATGAGGGCGAACAGTACAAGTACAACACAATTTAATACAGGGAGGAATCAGAGCTCTGCTCGTTAGAGCTTTTACTAAGGCCTGCTTCACATCTATGCGTTTTTTGGTGCTTTTTATAAGAAACGCACTACAGTTCATGCAACATGGTTTCCTATGGGACACGTTCGCATCTAGGATTTTTTTTCAGCCACTGAGTTTTTGGAAAGGGTCAGGGTCTTCTTTTGCTTTTTGCGCTTTTTTGGTTTAATAGACATCAATGAAGAAGCTGCAGAAAAGCATGTAGTGTGCGTTTGCAGCAATTTGCGTTTTGCATTTTTTCATCTGCCCAATCTTTTGGCCCAAAAAAACCCCCAAAAAAACACACCTCTATCTACACCTCCTCTACTGGTAATACTATAAGGTGAGCACTTTTTGTTGCCCGTAGACAGATTGCTCTTAAGTGGACCTCTCAACATCCACCGACTGTGTCCGATTGGACTGTAGATCTCAACAGGATCATTCTTTTTGAAAAGCAAAACATAAGGAACTCCCTGATTAAGTTTGATGTTATCTGGTCTAGATGGCTTCAATCTATGACTTCGATATCATGTCAACCAATGTGTACTGTGTATTTTGTAATGCTGGATATTGTTATTCCTTTTTTTTTTTATGTGTGTCATATATACTCCGAGTGGTGGTGGTTGTTGAAGGGAAGGGGTTTGGGGTTTAATTTTTTTTCTGGGGGGGTTTTGGTTTGGTGTGATTACTATTTTTGTGGTTTTGTCTGTATTGTGTCAATGTTGTTTTCATATAAAATAATAAAAAGAATTTGATAAAAAAAAAAAGCATTAAATAAAATGCAAATTCGCTTTAAAATTGTGTGTGCAAAAACGCACAGCAAAAAGCACTGCAGAAACAACCTAAAAGCAAACTGGATAGGTGTGAACCGAGCCCAAGTGCTGCACCGGTTCCGAGCCCAAGTGCAGCACTGTATGAACTGTATGTAGCTTCTGCTACACAACGCTGGTTTACAGTTGTGAGACAGAAACTTCCCATGTCACACCCCGAGCAAAATAAGAGTCGGTCTGATAGCGGAATTCAGCAATTCATAGGCAACTTTGTATTCTGGGAACAAATACAAAGCTTTCTCCGATTGGCTGAGGCAGAGAGGTGGGCTGATGATGTCACACTACTCATAGTCAAATTCCGTGTCAAGGGAGCAGGGAGGCCAAGCCACGCTGTCTGTGGAAACAGGAAGCGTGGCTCGGGAGTAAGCCCACAAGTGTGACCTAATAGCAAGAGTAATGTAGAATGCAGACGCCTTTGACAACGTCGATGACGAAACGCGTAAGGCGGAACTACGTACTTGCGTCACACGCGGAAGTCGGAGAGAGTGTGGAATGCAGCTGAGGTACACGCCGCTCAGCTGAGGGCTTGCATCCACGAGCTCCCTCCGGGCTTGATTTCCCAAACGCAGTGTGATTGTTTGGCTCCTTCAGTAGGAATTTGAATTTTTTATTTTATTATTTTATCTAGTTTGCTGGTGTATCTAGCATTTTAATAAAGTAATTTACGTATCACACTACGGAAGCCCTGTTTCTTTCTTATGAGGATAACCCGGACCACTGAATGGTACATTATACTTGGAGCGGCAGCCCCCGGGGACAACTCTACTGGAACCAAAGACGCCATTTATTGCCTGACACTACATGCCTATTACCCCTGCAGGGGTGTAGGGAGCTGGTGAGTGGGGATCCTTGAGGGGGAGCACCGCAAGTCACTGGAAATCAACTGCTGTTGTCACGAAAGTCACTATTCACAGGAACTTTGCTTATGGTGGAACTTTATGCAATTTTTTATGTTGGGACTTATATAATTTTTCAGATTTTTACTTTTTTCTTATTTTTTATCACCATTATATGTATTATTTGCAACACATGATGGACTGGGTTAAGAATATACTCTCCACCTGTTCAATCCTAACTGGGGAGAGAATGTGGTATAGCACGAATATTGGATGTATATGATATATCACTATTTGCACGTATTGATTGACGATATTAGTGATCAGATATCACACCATTTGCAGGGGGATCTGTATTTATTATTTTCCCCTATATGCACTAGGTGGGATGCTTATTGAGTTATCTCATATATTGTATTATATTTACACTTGTTTGGATGGGTAGCTACACTTTAGATATATATAAAAGGAATCTATTGGTTTGCACACTAGCACGGGATAGCAATCCCATTGGGTGCACATTCACCTTCATAAATTTATATATTTGTGGCTGAGTGGTTCGTCTTGCCCTATACACACGAGCATTAATTCAATTAGACATTCCAACATAAGTAGCGCCATTTGCCCCTATCTATAATCTGTATTCCTAATAGCAAGAGGCTTGTTATGGGGGAACACTCACAAGAGGAACGGGAGCACCATGGGGAGGATCCCAAGAAGAGGGAGTTTTGTAGAAAGTTTGTAAAGTATAAATAATAATTTAAAAGAAAAAAAAAAAAAAAAAAAAAACACACACAATCACTTTATTGTATTCTAAGTTTGTTGTCCCTTTAAATGTACTTTAAAATCCTTACAAATAGCTTGCAGTCCTATCTCTAAAGCTGACTGTCAGGTACGGGGGGTTGATTTACTAAAACTGGAGAGTACAAAATCTGCTGCAGCTCTGCATAGAAACCAATCAGCTTCCAGGGTTTTTTATCGAAACTGAATAAAAAAAGCTGAAGTTAGAAGCGGATTGGCTACCATGCACAGCTGAACAAGATTTTGCACTCTCCAGTTTTAGTAAATCCACCCCCATTGTGTTCACTGAATAGTTACATTGGTGTAGCTTGGACCCATGTAAGTATGCATATTTCATACCTGTGGGGTCCCTTTGGAAACTGGAATTTACTGTAGTAATCACTGCTACTACAGTGTTCGCCATGGTCATGCCATTCAAAGAATGCTTTGCTTTTGTCAAAGAATGCAAAGCGTTCTCTAAAGGCACGAAAAAGCTTTATGAAAACTGTTTTCTGAATGGTTCTTGTGCCAAACAAGTGACCTCCTGTGTTCACCAAGCACCAGGGCAGCCACTCAGCATGGGACCTGAAGGCCACTCGGCAATGATTTCCGGCTTTTACAGCTATGGAACATGTATATACTTACAAGCTGAATCAATCGAATGATATAATAAAAACGATACCTGGAGCTCAGTGTTAATCCTGCTCAAAACAGCAAGGTAAGAATTTTTTTTTTTTTTTTGTTTCAGGCCCGGTTCACACTGGTCCAACATGCACTCCGACTTTCAGAGCACAAGTCTTGACATTTCAAAATCAATGGTTCCCTACGAGAGCCGTCTTAACTGGTCCGACTTGTGTTGGTCCAACTTTAAAAATGCTTCCTGCACTTCATTGGTCCCAACTGGGTGCAATTGTAGCCCATTGATTTGAATGGAAGTTTGGATCATCATCTTAACTGATCCAACTTGTGGATCTTGAGGAGGAACCCAACGCGGAAAATAAATAAATAAAACAAAAAACTGAGGCCCCCCCCCAAAATCCATACCGGACTCTTATCAGAGCATGCAGTCCAGCAGGTCAGACGAGCGAGCAGCCAGGCCACCCCACAGCACCTTTTCCCCATGTTGATAGGGACAAGGGTCTCTTCCTGACAACCCTGGGCGGTGGTTGTGGTGGTCTGTGGGCAGGGGGCTTATCGGAATCTGGAAACCCCCTTTAACAAGAGGACCCCCAGATCCCACCCACCATGTGAATGTGTATGGGGTACAGTGTACCCCTACCCATTCACCCCCTAAAAAAGCAGTGCTGTGTAAATAAAAACAAGAAACGAATTTTGACAAGTCCTTTATTAAAAAAAAGAAGAATGTCCCCCGTCGTAGCTCCAACGCGTCTTCTTCCTCCGATGCCGTCTTCTCCCTCTGGTGTCTTTTTCCTTCGGTGATGTGTTCTTCCTCTGGTCTTCTCCACCACCAACCAGGTCCTCCATCGATGCTGGCTTCTGCCATTGTGTCATCTGCGATGTTCTCAGTTCTTACATAGCCATGGGGCATGGCCATCCGGGGAACGTCATAAGACTCTGCCCTTTGTGATCTCACCCTACCCCCACCGGACCAGGTTAGCAGCGGAGAAGACCGAAGGAAGAACACATCACCAGAGAGAGAAGACCGAATTAAAAAAAAAAAAAAAAGACACGGAGTTACGACAGGGGGACATTCTTCATTTTTAATAAAGGACTTGTCAAAAACCGTCTCGTGTCACATGGGGGAGTAGGGGGTTGGGATCTGATAAGCTCCCCACCCACAACCCCCACAACCACAGCCCAGGGTTGTCAGGAAGCTGTGGACAAAGGTGCCTTAGGGTGGGGGGCATGTGGCCTGGTATATTCCAGGAGGCTACCCAAGATGTCAAACCTTAAAACTGACAAATGTGGTTTTCCTAAATTTTCTAAAGGCAACACTTTAAAAGTTCCTAAAGTTCATCAGTTTAGGAGTTAGCCGTGATTAATGGCCCTAAAATTATTGCTCTTGTTCCGGGTGTGCATGATACAATTGGTGATGTGCAGCGGAAGTGAGGTTTGTGTGTGTAGGCGCCCCCAATGTATGTACATACACTAGATTACCAAAAGTATTGGGACGCCTGCCTTTACAGACACATGAACTTTAATGGCATCCCAGTCTTAGCCCGTAGGGTTCATTATTGCATTGGCCCACCCTTTGCAGCTATAACAGCTTCAACTCTTCAGGGAAGGCTGTCCACAAGGTTTAGGAGTGTGTCTATGGGAATGTTTGACTATTCTTCCAGAAGCACATTTGTGAGGTCAGGCACTAATGTTGGACGAGAAGGCCTGACTCACAGTCCCTGCTCTAATTCATCCACTCAAGCTCCTCCACCCCTAACTCGCTCATCCACGCTATATTGCCAAAAGTATTGGGCCACCCCTCCAAATCATTAGGGAGAGGGGGGGTTGGTGTGGCGTTTTTCAGGGGTTGGGCTTGGCCCCTTAAGTTCAAGTGAAGGGAACTCCTAAGGCATCAGCATACCATGACATTTCGGACAATTTCATACTCCCAACTTTGTGGGAAAAGTTTGGGGATGGCCCCTTCCTGTTCCAACATGACTGTGCACAAAGCAAGGTCCATAAAGACATGGATGAGCGAGTTCAGGGTGGAGGAACATGACTGGCCTGACCTCAACCCAATAGAACACCTTTGGGATGAATTAGACCGGAGACTACGAGCCAGGCCTTCTCAACCACATCAGTACCTGACCTCACAAATGCGCTTCTGAAAGAATGGTCAAACACTCCCATAGACACACTCCTAAACCTTGTGGACAGCCTTCCCAGAAGAGTTGAAGCTGTTATAGCTTCAAAGGATGGGCCAACTCAATATTGAACCCTACGGACAAGGACTGAGATGCCATTAAAGTTCATGTGTTTGTAAAGGCAGATGTTCCAATACTTCTGATATTCTAGTGTATAGTCATCATGACACTGACTGTGAAAAATTTTGCATTTCATTTGGAAATCCGGGTCCCAGAGTCTGGAGGAAGAGTGGAGAGGCACAGAAACCAAATTGCATGAGGTCCAGTGTGAAGTCTCCACAGTCAGTGATGATTTGGGAAGCCATGTCATCTTCTGGTTTTGGTCTATTGTGTTTTATCAAGTCCAGAGTTAGCACAGCCCTCTACAGGGAAATTCTAGAGCACTTCATGCCTACCTCTGCTGACAAGCTTTATGGAGATGCCGATTTCATTTTCCAGCAGGACTTGGTACCTGCCCACACTGCCAAAAGAACCAATACCTGGTTTAATGATAATGGGATCACTGTGCTTGATTGACCAGCAAACTCGCGGACCTAAACCCCATAGAGAATCTGTGGGGTATTGTCAAGAGGCAGATGAGAGACACACCAGACCCAAACAATACTGATGAGCTGAAGGCCACTATCAAAGCAACCTGGGCTTCCATAACACCTCAGCAGTGCCACAGACTGATCGCATCCATGCCACGCCACATTGATGCAGTAATTCATGCAAAAGGAGCCGACCAAGTATTGAATGCATACTATACTGTACATGGACATACTTTCCAGTAAGCCACATTTCTGTATTAAAAATCCTTTTTTTTTGGTGTTATGTAATATTCTAATTTTCTGAGATACTGAATTTTGGGTTTTCACTAGCTGCAAGCCATAATCATCAAAATTACAGAGGAAGAGATACTTGAAATATATCACTCTGTGTGTCGCTCTAACATATACGAGTTTCACTTTTTGAATTTAATTACCGAAATAAAATAACTTTTTGAAGATATTTTAATTTTGCGAGACGCACCTGTATATTTTATCTTTTTTCTCCTAATCAAAGAAGAACGTAAATAAAGTCTGAAAGGTAAAGAAGAAGCAGACAAGGTAAGCACTGAGGTCAGCAGCTGTGACTTCTGGGAATAGTTTGGGAGTTTCATACCACTATACCCCCCCTATCACCCCCAGTTTTTAAACTGGCTGAGACTGAACTCACAGTAAGTATTATTACAACCATTACAAGTTTTGGACAAAGTGTACACCAGTATGAGAACTTGCAGAGAAATTTACTTCGAAACAAAATCTCATGACAACCACATTTCAAATTCTATCATTATTTATAAGAAAAAAAAAAGACTTCCGATTGGCCGATTAAGCAAAGACATAACGCACTCTCTGCTACAACATACAGAAAAGTAGAAGATGATAATTTGTCTTTTTTTAATGGGTGACATAGTTGGAAGGTGCCGGGGGTTGTCTGGTGGAGATCTCTTCTACTTAACAAAAAATGCAGCAAGTGCTTCAACCTGCTACCAACCAGGGTTTAGGGGGGTACAGGCAGTACTAGGGTGATGGTAGTCATGGGAGAAAGGATGTATGATGGCAGTCAAAGTAATGTAAGCTGCAAGATGATGATGCTGGCGAAGGGTCAGGATAGAGATGGTAATCAGAACAGCAGTGGTCATAAAAACATTGATTGGGGGATGGAGGAGGTATGGGTTGACATGGCCAAGAAAAGGATGGTGGTGAAGAATGGAAGAGATAAGGGCAGTAATAGTTTGAGGATAGAGGAATTGTTAGCTGTGGTGGTCAGGGATGTATGGACAGTGATAGGGAATAGAGAGGGTACGGCTGGCTAGGACAGGGATGGAGGAGGTATGGGAAGTGATGGTCAAGATGGAGAAGGTACCGATTGTGAAAGTCTGGATGGATTAGGTATTTATGGTCAGGATGGAAAAGCTACTGATGGTGATGGTCGGGATGGGGGTGGAGACGATACTGATGGTGATGGTCGGGATGGGGGTGGAGAAGCTACTGATAGTGGTGGTCAGGATGGAGAAGGTACTGATGGTCAGGATGGAGAAGGTACTGATGGTCAGGATGGAGAAGGTACTGATGGTCAGGATGGAGAAGGTACTGATGGTCAGGATGGAGAAGGTACTGATGGTCAGGATGGAGAAGGTACTGATGGTCAGGATGGAGAAGGTACTGATGGTCAGGATGGAGAAGGTACTGATGGAGATGGTCGGGATGGGGAATGGAGAAGGTACTGATGGAGATGGTCGGGATGGGGAATGGAGAAGGTACTGATGGTGATGGTCGGGATGGGGAATGGAGAAGGTACTGATGGTGATGGTCGGGATGGGGAATGGAGAAGGTACTGATGGTGATGGTCGGGATGGGGAATGGAGAAGGTACTGATGGTGATGGTCGGGATGGGGAATGGAGAAGGTACTGATGGTGATGGTCGGGATGGGGAATGGAGAAGGTACTGATGGTGATGGTCGGGACGGGGAATGGAGAAGGTACTGATGGTGATGGTCGGGACGGGGAATGGAGAAGGTACTGATGGTGATGGTCGGGACGGGGAATGGAGAAGGTACTGATGGTGATGGTCGGGACGGGGAATGGAGAAGGTACTGATGGTGATGGTCGGGATGGGGAATGGAGAAGGTGGTGATGGTCGGGATGGGGAATGGAGAAGGTACTGATGGTGATGGTCGGGATGGGGAATGGAGAAGGTACTGATGGTGATGGTCGGGATGGGGAATGGAGAAGGTACTGATGGTGATGGTCGGGATGGGGAATGGAGAAGGTACTGATGGTGATGGTCGGGATGGGGAATGGAGAAGGTACTGATGGTGATGGTAAGGATGGGGAATGGAGAAGGTACTGATGGTGATGGTAAGGATGGGGAATGGAGAAGGTACTGATGGTGATGGTCGGGATGGGGAATGGAGAAGGTACTGATGGTGATGGTCGGGATGGAGACGTTACTGATGGTGATGGTCGGGATGGAGACGGTACTGATGGTGATGGTCGGGATGGAGAAGCTACTAATGGTGATGGTCAAGATGGAAAAAGGTACTGATGGTGATGGTCGGGATGGGGATGGAGATGGAGAAGGTACTGATGGTGATGGTCGGGACGGGGAATGGAGAAGGTACTGATGGTGATGGTCGGGACGGGGAATGGAGAAGGTACTGATGGTGATGGTCGGGACGGGGAATGGAGAAGGTACTGATGGTGATGGTCGGGACGGGGAATGGAGAAGGTACTGATGGTGATGGTCGGGACGGGGAATGGAGAAGGTACTGATGGTGATGGTCGGGACGGGGAATGGAGAAGGTACTGATGGTGATGGTCGGGACGGGGAATGGAGAAGGTACTGATGGTGATGGTCGGGACGGGGAATGGAGAAGGTACTGATGGTGATGGTCGGGACGGGGAATGGAGAAGGTACTGATGGTGATGGTCGGGACGGGGAATGGAGAAGGTACTGATGGTGATGGTCGGGACGGGGAATGGAGAAGGTACTGATGGTGATGGTCGGGACGGGGAATGGAGAAGGTACTGATGGTGATGGTCGGGACGGGGAATGGAGAAGGTACTGATGGTGATGGTCGGGACGGGGAATGGAGAAGGTACTGATGGTGACGGTCGGGACGGGGAATGGAGAAGGTACTGATGGTGACGGTCGGGACGGGGAATGGAGAAGGTACTGATGGTGACGGTCGGGATGGGGAATGGAGAAGGTACTGATGGTGATGGTCGGGATGGGGAATGGAGAAGGTACTCATGGTGATGGTCGGGATGGAGACGGTACTGATGGTGATGGTCGGGATGGAGACGGTACTGATGGTGATGGTCGGGATGGAGACGGTACTGATGGTGATGGTCGGGATGGAGACGGTACTGATGGTGATGGTCGGGATGGAGACGGTACTGATGGTGATGGTCGGGATGGAGACGGTACTGATGGTGATGGTCGGGATGGAGACGGTACTGATGGTGATGGTCGGGATGGAGACGGTACTGATGGTGATGGTCGGGATGGAGAAGCTACTAATGGTGATGGTCAGGATGGAGAAGGTACTGATGGTCAGGATGGAGAAGGTACTGATGGTCAGGATGGAGAAGGTACTGATGGTCAGGATGGAGAAGGTACTGATGGTCAGGATGGAGAAGGTACTGATGGAGATGGTCGGGATGGGGAATGGAGAAGGTACTGATGGAGATGGTCGGGATGGGGAATGGAGAAGGTACTGATGGTGATGGTCGGGATGGGGAATGGAGAAGGTACTGATGGTGATGGTCGGGATGGGGAATGGAGAAGGTACTGATGGTGATGGTCGGGATGGGGAATGGAGAAGGTACTGATGGTGATGGTCGGGATGGGGAATGGAGAAGGTACTGATGGTGATGGTCGGGATGGGGAATGGAGAAGGTACTGATGGTGATGGTCGGGACGGGGAATGGAGAAGGTACTGATGGTGATGGTCGGGACGGGGAATGGAGAAGGTACTGATGGTGATGGTCGGGACGGGGAATGGAGAAGGTACTGATGGTGATGGTCGGGACGGGGAATGGAGAAGGTACTGATGGTGATGGTCGGGATGGGGAATGGAGAAGGTGGTGATGGTCGGGATGGGGAATGGAGAAGGTACTGATGGTGATGGTCGGGATGGGGAATGGAGAAGGTACTGATGGTGATGGTCGGGATGGGGAATGGAGAAGGTACTGATGGTGATGGTCGGGATGGGGAATGGAGAAGGTACTGATGGTGATGGTCGGGATGGGGAATGGAGAAGGTACTGATGGTGATGGTAAGGATGGGGAATGGAGAAGGTACTGATGGTGATGGTAAGGATGGGGAATGGAGAAGGTACTGATGGTGATGGTCGGGATGGGGAATGGAGAAGGTACTGATGGTGATGGTCGGGATGGAGACGTTACTGATGGTGATGGTCGGGATGGAGACGGTACTGATGGTGATGGTCGGGATGGAGAAGCTACTAATGGTGATGGTCAAGATGGAAAAAGGTACTGATGGTGATGGTCGGGATGGGGATGGAGATGGAGAAGGTACTGATGGTGATGGTCGGGACGGGGAATGGAGAAGGTACTGATGGTGATGGTCGGGACGGGGAATGGAGAAGGTACTGATGGTGATGGTCGGGACGGGGAATGGAGAAGGTACTGATGGTGATGGTCGGGACGGGGAATGGAGAAGGTACTGATGGTGATGGTCGGGACGGGGAATGGAGAAGGTACTGATGGTGATGGTCGGGACGGGGAATGGAGAAGGTACTGATGGTGATGGTCGGGACGGGGAATGGAGAAGGTACTGATGGTGATGGTCGGGACGGGGAATGGAGAAGGTACTGATGGTGATGGTCGGGACGGGGAATGGAGAAGGTACTGATGGTGATGGTCGGGACGGGGAATGGAGAAGGTACTGATGGTGATGGTCGGGACGGGGAATGGAGAAGGTACTGATGGTGATGGTCGGGACGGGGAATGGAGAAGGTACTGATGGTGATGGTCGGGACGGGGAATGGAGAAGGTACTGATGGTGATGGTCGGGACGGGGAATGGAGAAGGTACTGATGGTGATGGTCGGGACGGGGAATGGAGAAGGTACTGATGGTGACGGTCGGGACGGGGAATGGAGAAGGTACTGATGGTGACGGTCGGGACGGGGAATGGAGAAGGTACTGATGGTGACGGTCGGGATGGGGAATGGAGAAGGTACTGATGGTGATGGTCGGGATGGGGAATGGAGAAGGTACTCATGGTGATGGTCGGGATGGAGACGGTACTGATGGTGATGGTCGGGATGGAGACGGTACTGATGGTGATGGTCGGGATGGAGACGGTACTGATGGTGATGGTCGGGATGGAGACGGTACTGATGGTGATGGTCGGGATGGAGACGGTACTGATGGTGATGGTCGGGATGGAGACGGTACTGATGGTGATGGTCGGGATGGAGACGGTACTGATGGTGATGGTCGGGATGGAGACGGTACTGATGGTGATGGTCGGGATGGAGAAGCTACTAATGGTGATGGTCAAGATGGAAAAAGGTACTGATGGTGATGGTCAGGATGGGGATGGAGATGGTACTGATGGTGATATAAAGTAGTCGTAGAAGGGATGATGATGAGGACAGGGATGATATGGGTAGTCATGGTGAGGATGGAGAGGATGTTGATTTGGATAATGATAGGGGTGATGAGGATGATGATATTGGTAATGAGTAGCGATGGAGAGGATGAGGATGTGAGTAGTGATTGTAATTATAGGAATTATGAGAATGACATGGGTAGCAACAGTAGCAACAGTAGGGATGAGCAAATAAGTAGTGATAGTAGGAATGAGGAAGATATGGGTAGTAATGATAGGGATAGCATGGATAACGATGGGGGGGGGGGGGGGATGATGATAGGAATTGTGATAGAAAGAATTGGGGATGATAGGAGTAGCGGTGATGGGGATGATAAGAGTAGCGGTGATGGGGATGATAGGAGTAGCGGTGATGGGGATGATAGGAGTAGCGGTGATGGGGATGATAGGAGTAGTGGTGATGGGGATGATAGGAGTAGTGGTGATGGGGATGATAGGAGTAGTGGTGATGGGGATGATAGGAGTAGTGGTGATGGGGATGATAGGAGTAGTGATGGAGAGGATGATGATGATAGGAGTAGCGGTGATGGGGATGATAGGAGTAGTGGTGATGGGGATGATAGGAGTAGTGGTGATGGGGATGATAGGAGTAGTGGTGATGGGGATGATAGGAGTAGTGGTGATGGGGATGATAGGAGTAGTGATGGAGAGGATGATGATGATAGGAGTAGTGATGATGATGATGGGGATGATAGGAGTAGTGATGGAGAGGATGATGATGATGATAGGAGTAGTGATGATGATGGGGATGATAGGAGTAGTGGTGATGATGATGATGGGGATGATAGGAGTAGTGGTGATGATGATGATGGGGATGATAGGAGTAGTGATGGAGAGGATGATGATGATAGGAGTAGTGATGATGGGGATGATAGGAGTAGTGATGATGGGGATGATAGGAGTAGTGATGATGGGGATTATAGGAGTAGTGATGATGGGGATGATAGGAGTAGTGATGATGGGGATGATAGGAGTAGTGAAGATGGGGATGATAGGAGTAGTGATGATGATGATGGGAATGATTGGAGTAGTGATGATGGGGATGATAGGAGTAGTGATGATGATGATGGGGATGATAGGAGTAGTGATGATGATGATGATGGGGATGATAGGAGTAGTGGTGATGATGATGATGGAGAAGATGATATGGGGAGGGGATAATAAGCCCTCGGTGTCTCTCTCACATATCCCCGGTGTCCGGTCCTCCCCCCGGTGGTGTCCGGTCCTCCTCCTCCTCCCCCCGGTGGTGTCCGGTCCTCCCCCCGGTGGTGTCCGGTCCTCCCCCCGGGTGTCTCACCTGCTTTGGTCTCCTCCAGGGCCTCCTCCAGCTCGGGGAAGGTGATCTCGGGCAGGTCCAGGGCGGCTCCGTACCTCTCCAGGAAGGAGCAGAGGACGGCGTAGTCCGGACACGATCCCGCTTTCCCGGGGCCCGCAGGACCGACCACCGGGGGAGCCGGAGCCTCCTCTCCAGCCTCCGCCATCTTGGAGTTTGGAGGCGGAGCGCGGTCCCGCGGGGAGGAGGGTGCGCGCTCCCCCTCCATAGCAGCACAGGCTCGGTGTCCGGGGAGGGGGGAGGGGCGCAGGCGGCGGTAGTCGGTCTCGGGGGTGGAAGGAGGACCGGGGCTCGGGATGAGGAATAACAAGGCCGAATTTCTCCGGGGCGAGCTACACCGCCTCCCGACTGGAGCCCACCATGTCCCACAATGCACCGGGGCACGGGCCGCGCAACCCCGCCCCTTCCTCTCAATGGCCACTCCCCCTCCTCATCATTGTACTCAACACAACAAAGAGAGACACGTTTTTTGTTTTTTTTTAACTATCAATGAACTTTATTGGTCATTCCGGTACGGGTTACGGCGGTGTGGGGAGTCCCGGTGCGGGCCTGTCTCGGAGCTCTCCTCCATTCATCTCGGTGACGGGCGGCGGAGCGCGGACACCAGCGCCTCCTAATTGTGTTTAAAGCACGCGTCTCTCGCGCCTCCCGCACGAGCTCGCTGAGGGGGGCGTGGCACAACTGACGTCAGCCAATAGGAAAGCAGCAGGGGGGGGACGTACCAAAGCGTAACGGTCGCTGCGGCTCAAGTCTACAGCAAGACCCAGAGAAGCAGTAGAGATGGGAGGGGCTGTCAGTGCGGATCACTCATCTGATTGGTTTCTCCATATTATCTAAGCTCCTCCCACACTGCTAGATTAGTATATAAAACAATCACCCCACTTTAACTGCTTGAAGACCAGAGGATGAGCTTACACCGAGTACATAGATACCCAACACGCCACGCTTTAAAATTGCGCACGCTCGTGGAATGGCGACAAACTACGATACTTAAAAATCTGCATAGATGACAACTTTAATTTTTTTTTTTGTACAGATTACCTGTTTAGAGTTACTAGACATGTTCTATTGCCAGAATTATTGCTCTCGCTCTAACGATTGCGGCAATACCTCACATGATGTGTGGTTTGAACACTGTTTACATTTGCGGGCGCGACTTACGTATGCAGTTTTTTTTCTGCATGAGCACGGAGGGATGGCGCACTTTAAAAAAAAAATCACACAGACACACACACATATATATATATATATATATATATATATATATATATATTTTTTTTTTTTTTAAACTGTCCATTTAACCACTTGCCTACAGGGCACTTTTCAGCTTTCAGCGCTGTCGCATTTTGAATGACAATTGCGTGGTCATGCAACACTGTACCCAAATTACATTTTTATAATTTTCTTCACACAAATAGAGCTTCCTTTTGCTGATATTTAATCACCTCTGGGTTTTTTTATTTCTTACAAAAAAAAAAGACCAAAAATTGTGCAAAAAAAATTTACTTAATTTCTGTCAGTAAATTTTGTAAATAAGTAACTTTTTCTGCTTCACTGATGTACGCTGATGAGACGGCACTGATAGGCTGAACTGGTGGGCATTTATGAGGTGGCATTTATGGGCACTGATTAGGTGGCACTGATGAGGAGGCACTAATATGCCGCACTTATAGGCGACACTGATAGGTGGCACTGATGGGCACTAATAGGTGGCACTGATAGGTGGCATTGATGGTGGCACTTATGGGCACTGATTAGGTGGCACTGATGAGGAGGCACTAATATGTTGCACTTATGGGCACTGATTTGTGGCACTGATAGGCAGCACTAATAGGTGGCACTGATGGGCACTAATAGGTGGCACTGATAGGCGGCATTGATGGGTGGCACTGATGGGCACTAATAGGTGGCACTGATAGGCGGCATTGATGGTGGCACTTATGGGCACTGATTAGGTGGCACTGATGAGGAGTCACTAATATGTCGCACTTATGGGCACTGATTTGTGGTACTGATAGGCAGCACTAATAGGTGGCACTGATGGGCACTAATAGGTGGCACTGATAGGCGGCATTGATGGGTGGCACTGATGGGCATTGATGGACAGCAGTGATGGGCAGCACTGATAGGCAGCACTGACTGGCATCACTAATGGGCACTGATTGGTGGCACTGGTGGGCACTGATAGGCGGCACTGACTGGCATCACTAATGGGCACTGATTGGTGGCACTGGTGGGCACTGATTACTGGCACTGGTGGGCGCTGAATACTGGCACTGGTGGGCACTGATTGGTGACACTGGTGGCCCTATAATGTAATCAGGGCACTGATGATGAGTGCCCTGATTACATGTTTTGCTGCCCCCTGTGAGGAGATGCCGCTGATCGGCTCTCCTTGGCACACACTCTGTCAGTGTTAGGCGAGGAGCGCCGATTACCGGCATCTCCGTGTTTACATGTGACCGTCTGTGATTGGACAGAGCCGATCACATGGTTAAAGAGCCGCGGACGCAGCTCTTTAGAGAGATCGGGGTCGCGCCGTGTCCTAGCAACAGGGCACGGCCACGATCCCCGCACTGTGCACCCCCGCGAAAGGCGCGAGAGCAGCCGTTCTGGGATGTCGTCATATGACGGCGTCCCAGAACGAGAGGGGCGGGCGGTGAAGTGGTTTTAAAAAAAAAAAATCTGATCACTTTTGTTGATGCCACAAGGAATGTAAACATCCCTTGTGACAGTAATAGGCAGTGACAGGTCCTCTTTACGGCGGGATCTGAGGTTTATAAGAACCCAAATCCCTCCTTTGCACTTGAAAGCATTCAAAACACCAAGATCGGCGTTTT
Organism: Lithobates clamitans; assembly: GCA_037952925.1. Classification (NCBI taxonomy): domain Eukaryota; kingdom Metazoa; phylum Chordata; class Amphibia; order Anura; family Ranidae; genus Lithobates; species Lithobates clamitans. The sequence goes on along the minus strand of JBBGZY010001446.1, from coordinate 246,182 downwards.
TGAACGCTGGATTTTTTTAAAGCTGGTGCCGTTTGTTTGGGTCTCCGGCCAGCCAGCGGATGTGCCGGCTGGTCGCTAGGAGTCTCTTGGTGGGACGGGAGAGCCGGTTGGAGAGGTGGGGGGGACTTCCCCTCCCGCTGCTTGTAATAACAGCAGAGCGACTGATTAGCCGCATCGGTTGTGATTACAAGAAAGCCGACTACCGGCTCTAAAAAAAACGGTACCGGGGTGAAGGGTGCAGCTGCAACATCACCCCGGTACATCCACTTAAGCAAAATGACGTACAGGTATGTGATTTTACGGCGAGTGGTTAATATAATCACATTTTGTTGCATTGCAGCCTGAAATGAAGACGGAGACACAGGTTTAGTTTTATCCATCTGTATTTACTCAGTGCAACTTCTAACATCCAAGTGAAAGATAAAACACCAACATGTCAGAAAAAAAAAAAAAAAAACAGCATCACTGAGTTGGAAAAAGGATCACCCCCTCCTGAAAATGACTTTTAACCACTTGCCGACCACCGCGCGCCGATGTACGTCCAAACTTTGGCGGCGGATATCGTTGTTATGGCAGCAGCTAGCTGCTATAACCCCGGTATCCCCGTTTCCGTGCGGTGGTCGGCTTTAAGATAAAAGTGGTCCCTGCAGCGGATTCGCTGCGAGATCACTTTTATTGGTGGCAGGAGAGGGCCCCCCCCTCCCGCCGCGATCCGGTGCCCTCCGCCGCTGTCGGTAGCAGCGGAGGCGATCGCATCCTTCTCCCTTCTGTGCCTGGAGATGAGTGAGGCTAAGATGGCGCCCACTCGTCTCCATGACACTGCTGGGCGGAAGCAACGTCAAAACGTCACTTCCGCCCACGCCTCTTAAAGGCACATTTTTTTCAATGACATTTTTTTAATGACTTTTTTTATTTTTTTATTGCATTTTAGTGTAAATATGAGATCTGAAGTCTTTTTGACCCCCAGATCTCATATTTAAGAGGACCTGTCATGCTTTTTTCTATTACAAGGGATGTTTACATTCCTTGTAATAGGAATAAAAGTGACACAATTTTTTTTTTCTTCAAAACAGTGTAAAAATAAATAAAATCATGTAAAATAAATAATAAAAATAATAATAAAAAAAAAAATTTTTAAACCCCCCGTCCCGACGAGCTCGCGCGCAGAAGCGAACGCATACGTGAGTAGCGCCCGCATATGAAAACGGTGGTCAAACCACACATGTGAGGTATCGCCGTGACCGGTAGAGCGAGAGCAATAATTCTAGCCCTAGACCTCCTCTGTAACGCAAAACATGCAACCTGTAGAATTTTTTTAAACGTCGCCTATGGAGATTTTTGAGGGTAAAAGTTTGACGCCATTCCACGAGCAGGCGCAATTTTGAAGCGTGACATGTTGGGTATCAATTTACTTGGCGTAACATTATCTTTCACAATATAAAAAAAATTGGGCTAACTTTACTGTTGTCTTATTTTTTTATTCAAAAAAGTGAATTTTTTCCAAAAAAAGTGCGCTTATATAACCGCTGCGCAAATATGGTGCAAAAAAAAGTATTGCATTGACTGCTATTTTATTCTCTAGGGTGTTAGAAAAAAAAACAATATATAATGTTTGGGGGTTCTAAGTAATTTTCTAGCAAAAAAACCTGTTTTAAACATGTAAATACCTAAAATCCAAAACGAGGCTGGTCCTTAAGTGGTTGAGGTCAATCAGGTGTAGCTGATCACCTTCTCAATGGCACACAAAGCCATATGACTTTTAACTGTGACCAGCTGAGGTCATTGTGATTAGCTTAGAATGAAACAAGCTTTCCTGAAGTATTTCAGTCCCTGTAAGGTCAACGTAACCCCTTGCCGCCTGTGCTATAGCCAAATTACAGCTACAGCACAGATTTACTTTGCCATTAGGGTGTCGATTCACGTCCTCACGTGATCGCGCTGCCCAGGCGCTCTGTGATCACAGATCGGGGCCAATCACGGCGGCCCTTTACCAGGTCATCAGCTGTGTCCAATGACAGCTGATCGTGGTTGTAAACACAAGCCGGTTATTGGCTTTTCTCTCCTCAAGCTGACAGCGTGAGGAGAGAAAAAGAGAGCCGACATCGGCTTTAATAATCAGGGCACTGATTATCAGCGTCCCCATTATCAGTGCAGACCCAACAATGCCCATCAGTGCTGCCAATCAGTGCCTCCTCATCAGTGCTACCTATCAGTGCCACCTATCACTGCCGCCTCATAAGTGCCCATCAGTGAAGGAAAAAATATACCTGTTTGCAAAATTTTATAACAAACTATGAATTTTTTTTACATAATTTGTGGTCTTTTCGCGTTTATTTATCAAAAAATTAAAACCCAGCGGTGATTAAATACTACCAAACGAAAGCTGTATTTGTGTGAAAACAAACTGAAAAATTCTGAACAAAAAACATCAATTGCAGCCTCACTGTGCCCATAAAATGCAGCCACTGTGCTCATAAAATGCAGCCACTGTGCCCATCATATGCAGCCTCTGTGCCCATCATATGCAGCCTCTGTGCCCATCATATACAGCCTCTGTGCCTATCATATGCAGCCTCTGTGCCCATAACATACAGCCTCTGTGCCCATCATATGCAGCCTCTGTGCCCATCATATGCAGCCTCTGTGCCCATCATATGCAGACACTGTGCCCATAAAATGCAGCCTCTGTGCCCATCATATGCAGACACTGTGCCCATCATATGCAGCCACTGTGCCCATCATATGCAGCCTCTGTGCCCATCATATGCAGCCTCTGTGCCCATCATATGCAGACACTGTGCCCATAAAATGCAGCCTCTGTGCCCATCATATGCAGACACTGTGCCCATCATATGCAGCCACTGTGCCCATCATATGCAGCCTCTGTGCCCATCATATGCAGCCTCTGTGCCCATAATATACAGCCTCTGTGCCCATCATATGCAGACAATGTGCCCATAAAATGCAGCCTCTGTGCCCATAATATGCAGCCTCTGTGGCCATCATATGCAACCACTGTGCCCCCCCTCGCCCGCTCGCTGTCTGACCGGCACTTGACCCATCCTGGTGGTGAGTCAGGCAGTGGGTGAGGCAACGGCTCCTGTGTCCTCCATGGTTCTCGTGCTTCTCTTCTTCCGTTCCGCTAGGCATCCAATAGGGATGCCTCTGCCTTCAGCCAATCAGGTGACGGGTATTAAGCCCGCACTTCCTGATTGGCAGAGAGGCAGTTCAGTATTTGAAAAGCAAATATGCATTTGCTTTTCTAAGACACTTGGGTGGGCTCCAAAAGCAATGCTCTGCACTCCAAGTCCACCTTTTTTGAAGCCTATTAGAGCCTATGGCTCTAATCAGTTGCTTCAAAAAAACACCCCTGTAATTCAGGCGCCCGGTGTCCGAAAAGGGGCTGGACGCCTGAAAAGGGGGTTGCTACAGTGGCCATGGATAGATTTACCTGTTTACCTTCCAACATGACAATGACCCAAAGCACACAGCAAAAATGACCACACAGTAGTTGAAGGAGAAAAAGGTGAATGTCCTTGCATGGCCTAGTCAGAGCCCAGACTTAAACCCCATTGAAAATCTGTGGAATGACTTGAAGACTGCAGTCCCCAAATGGTCACCATCAATTCTAACTGAACTTGAGCAGTTCTGTAAAGAAGAGCGGGCAAATATTGCAAAGTCTAGATGTGCAAAGTTAGTAGAGACAAATCCCAACAGACTAAAGGCTGGAATTAAAGCAAAAGGCAGTTCAATAAAATACTGACAAGGGGGTGATCCTTTTTCCAATAATGATTTTGTTTTTTAATGTTTTTCAATTTATTTTTCTGCTATGTTGGTGTTATACTGTATCTTTCACTTGGATGCTATAAGTTGCAGCAGGATAGCTGGCTGCAAAGCAACAAAATCTGATTATTTTAAAGGGGGGTCATTCTTTTTTATACCCACTGTATGAGTCCTATAAACCTGCAGCTGCTTTATATCACCTGAATGCTCAGTATCTGACCCTAACTATCCAATTTTACAGTTTATTGATGTAGCACCCTCTAGTGTGTGTTAGAATTAGAGCAGGCAAACCATACTCTGACTCATCCTGTAAATTTGTGCGCTTTAATTGGGTCAGGGTTCATTGGAGTTCAGGGCTGGGTGACTCATCCTGGTCTCAAAGCTTGGAGAACCTTCTAGAACTAGAGGGTGGTGGGTTAGGAGGAGCTGCCTTTGAATATTTATGGGGCCTCGGCAAATCCCCGGCAGTGGGCTGGCAGGGGACTGAGACAACCCCATCAATAGACATGGCCATTCCAGGGGCAAGGGCAGTGAGGTTGCTACTTTTTCTTCAAGCCAAACCCGAACACTCTAGTGGTGCATAGCATTTTTTTTTTGTTTTTTGTTTTAGTATACACTGTATGATAACAGACCTGGGACACCTTTGGGCGCTCCAAAATAGTAACGCGGCCTGCATGGTGCCCCCTCATCCTCTTGTCAGGCCCTGTTCGGAGCTACATTCCTGTCTGAATAATGTGTCCGGGTTTCGGGAGGACTGAAACCGGGACACATGATTCAAAACCCGGACTTTCCGGGTGAATCCCGGACAGGTGGCAACCTTAGGGGCAGTCCGGTGGAAGATGGAGATGCAGTGTTGAGGAGGCTGTCGGTGGCCCTGAGGGGTGCCCCCTAGTCTAGGGGGGGGGTGTCCTGCCTTGGGCCGGGGCTCGGGTGCTTGAAGGATCCTGCCAAAGACACAAGAGAGGAGGCCTTCCTGGAGGCACGGGAGCAAGAGAGGACAAAGTGAACAATTCACCACTGTTGTGGACTAAGAAGTGGTGTTGGGATCAGTGGCCACATAGGAAGCAGTAGGAAAGGTTACATATAGTAGGTGAGGTTGAAAAAAGACACAAGTCCTTCAAGTCCAACCTATGTGTGTGATTATATGTCAGTATTACATTGTATATCCCTATATGTTGTGGTTGTTAAGGTCCTTATCTAATAGTTTTTTAAAACTATCGATGCCCCCCCCGCTGAGACCACCGCCTGTGGAAGGGAATTCCACATCCTTGCTGCTCTTACAGTAAAGAACCCTCTACGTAGTTTAAGATTAAAGATCTTTTCTTCTAATTTTAATGAGTGGCCACATGCTGTTGGTTACATGCTGTTTCACTCCATATGTGCTACTCTTAAGGGACAGTGAGTTCAAGCCTGTAATGGGCTGTTACTGAACTGACAAGGAGTCTGTCAAGTTCCCCACGGAGTGAACCAGCAGAAGCTGGGCAAGAGAGGCAGGGGGAAGGAAGAGCCGGGTGCCGCTCTGACCAATTCTCCGGCAAGCACAAAGTGAGACATTCTCCTCCAAGCCACACAGAAACAGGAAGCGAGTCCTGAGACATGATTGGCCAGGGAGTCCTAAGTCTCCCTGGCCAATAGGGGCTTCCTACCGGGAGGAGAATGAGGAAGACAATAGCGAAAATCCATTCACTATTGTCACTCAAGTGGGTGTGCTCAGGGCGCATTGCTCTGCGCCCCGGGCCCACCCTTCTTTTGGAGCCTATTAGAGTCTCAGGCACTAATCACGTGCGTCAAAAAAGAAAAAAAAACCCATTGGAACCCATGCGTCCGATGCCCTGCATGTAGGTTAGGGGTGTGGATGGGTGTGCTACATTCACATCGGATGAGCCGGATTACATTTCTAAATGCATTACCGGTGCATGGCAAGCAAAAAAAAAATAGTTCCCATGAAGGCAATTCACACAGCATATTACATTTGCCCAGCAAAAAAATACATAGACTGTAAGGCTGGGTTAACACTGGGGTGATGTGGGAAACCCTGCGAATCCTATGCAGGTTCCCACATCGCACCCGAATCGCAGGTGGTTGTCAGAAACCATGAAATCAGACCGAGACAGAAGTACAGTTAAATCACACTTGTTTAATAATAAAAGTAAATAGAACAAACGTAGTGAAAACATAGCCAGAGTTCAGGAACCGGAACGGATAGTCAGACAAGCCAAACTTCAGGGAGCCAGAGATGAGCGTAGTAAAACAGCAAGCAGGATCTGGAGTCAGAGGGGATGTCAGCCAAGCAAGTCTTTTAACAGGAATGCAGGAGATTGTTTCTGTGATGTTGACTAAGGTGAAGGCAGGGATCCTCTGGGCTGGACGGCTTAAGTAGGCAGGACTGACGAGCAGGATATCATCAACAGCTGAGTAAATGTGGAGAGATAGGAGCTGGCATTTAGCCGACAGCTGAGCGGCCAGCTCAGAGAAGGAAGGGCTGAGTCCAGCCCTGACAGTGGTTCACACTGACATCTGTGAACCCCCGCGGGTGTGAATGTAAAGTTAATTACAATGTGAATGCAGTGCTTTCTCAATTAAGAAGTCCTAATATAGTCTTTCTTATTCAAAACATTGCAGGTCTCCAGGTCGAAAGAACGCACCTCCACGAATGCACTTGTAAACACAAAGGGTGATTGAAGTAGTCCTCCGCCAATAAAATACACTTCAAGCCTCCTACATGTGGACTGGAACACTCCACCAGAAGCAGCATTCAGGGCATCAAGAAATTAAAGAGAGCCTCGTTGCACAGTATTAAGGACTTTCAAGACATTTAATTCTAAATAGTACCAAAATACTCACAAAGACAGAGGATAAAATCAGCATGTGTTCAAGATTGGATGAGAAAGTTTCCAACCAAAAAAATGGCCTACTCCAGTGCGTGGCGACATCACCTGACCAGGCTCCACCCAACGCGCTTCGTCATGAAAAGACATCATCAGGGGCGCACATGTGATCTGATTCCAGTGTGAACCAAAAAAAAGGGTCCTGGACCATTTTGGGCTGAATGCAATGCGAATTCAGCCATACAAAGTATATGGCTGAATTTTCATTGCACAGACATCGCATGTGATCTGCACAGCAATGCGGTGCGAATCACATGCAATGTCTGTGTTCGCACCAGTGTGAATCCAGCCTTACTGTCCAGTTGTTGGCTCTGTTTGTTTGACTCAACAATAATGAAACATTTTGTAAAGAAAAAAAATAGAGTGCACCACAATTATTATTATTATTTTTTTTTTTAACGCAGCACGTTCAAATACGCACAAACATAAATAAACAAAATGCACTGCAATGCCAATCTAAAGAAAAAAAATCAAATGCAACGCATGTAAAATGAACGTCAACGTTATGTGTAATAAAAAAAAAATGCAACGTCCATGCATTGTGGTATGAATGAGCCAACAGTACGTTTGTGCACCAGGGGTGTGGAGAAAAAACATGTTGAACATGTGGAGGAAAAACCTGTTGTGCACTCTGATCGACAGCGGGGCAGTGGCTGCGGCTGTACCCAACAGGAGAATAAAATTGCAGTGATCCCCTCCCCATGCGCAGATCACTCCCAAACTTACAAAGCCCTCACTGGACCCCACCAACCTGAACAACTTAAAGTGGTGTTCCGGCCGAAATCACACTTTTTAAATAAAAATACCCCTATCATACACAAGCTTAATGTATTCTAGTAAAGTTAGTCTGTAAACTAAGTCTGTTTTGTTAGTTTATAGCAGTAGTTTGTTATTTTATAAACTTACAGCAGGCCGTGGCCATCTTAAGTGTGGGCATCTGAAGCCAGACTGTATTTCTTCCTGGATCTCATCCTTGCAGATCTCGCACATGCTCAGTACAAGCAGTGTAATAGGTTTCAGGTCAGGTTTCCATAGCAACGGCAGTGTCAGAGGAAGTTGCCGCCCCTTCCCAGAAGGCATTGCAAACAGGAAATGATGCCATGGGCCACGGCCAGGGAGGAGGAAGTGAAAAATGAATACAGCAGATATACAGTAGGTGCTGAGAATTTTTTTTTTAAAAATATCCAATTCGTTTACAGTGTGCAGTTTAGTGAGGGATGCTGAAGAGTTGTAAAAGTGGATGGAACTCCACTTTAAGACCCATCTCATTGCTCCTATTCACCTCTAAACTTCTAGAACGCTTAGTCTACAACCGTCTTAGCTCCTACCTCAGTGAAAATAACCTTCTTGACCCCTTACAGTCTGGCTTTCGCACTCCACGGAAACTGCCTTACTAAAACTCACTAACGATTTACTAACTGCTAAAATCAACAGCCAGTACTCCATACTCCTACTACTTGACCTCTCTGCGGCCTTCGATACTGTTGACCACCCGCTCCTTCTCAATAAACTATATTCCCTTGGCATCCGAGATTCTGCTCTATCCTGGTTCTCTGCCTATCTATCACAGCGCTCCTTCAGTGTCACCTACAACTCTGTCTCCTCCTCTTTATTACCCCTTTCTGTGGGGGTCCCCCAAGGCTCTGTTCTTGGACCCCTTCTCTTCTCTATCTACACCTCCTCCCTTGGTCACTTGATAACCGCCCACGGCTTGCAATACCACTTATATGCCGATGACACCCAAATCTATCTGTCTACTCCTCACCTCACTCTTTCAGCCTCCTCTCGCATTCTTAACTTACTAACTGACATATCAGAACCCCCCCCCCCCCGCGGTCTCCCCCCTCCATGACTTTTCCATCAAAATCAACAATGCAACTATCAGTCCCTCCCCTTATTCCAGGGTACTAGGTGTAATCCTAGACTCTGACTTGTCATTTCAGTCCCAAGTCCAATTGTTGTCAAAAGTTTGTAGAATTCACCTCCGTAACATTTCTAAATTTCGCCCCTTTTTAACAAATGGAACCACCAAGCTCCTCATTCACTCCCTCGTTATCTCTCGCCTTGACCCTTCTCATTGGCCTGCCTCTCCATAGGCTCCTCCCCTCTTCAGTCTACCATGAATGCTGCTGCCAGACTTATCCACCTTACCAACCGCTCAGTGTCTGCCAACCCTCTACTCCAATCCCTACACTGGCTCCCAATCACCCAGCAAATTAAATTCAAAATACTAACCACAACATACAAAGCCATTCACAACTCTGCCCCGAGCTACATCACCAATCTTGTCTCCAAATATCACTCAAATCGTCCTCTCCGCTCTTCTCAAGTCCTCCTACTCTCAAGCTCTCTCGTCTCCTCCTCCCATGCTCGTCTTCCAGGATTTCTCCAGAGCCTCTCCCATCCTCTGGAACTCGCTACCTCCACCGGTCCGGTGATCCCTGAAAACTCATCTCTTCGGGAAAGCCTATCACGTCTCCAACTAATCTTCTACCACTTCCATCAGCTCATTCCCCACAGTTACAACCTTTTCTACCACCTGCCCCACCCTATTAGATTGTAAGCTCCTCTGAGCAGGGCCTTCTTAATCCTCTTGTATTTTATTGTATTATAACTGTATCGTCTCCTTTTTATATTGTAAAGCGCTGCGTAAACTGTTGACGCTATATAAATCCTGTATAATAATAATAATAACAATAATAATTAGATACCCAGTATGCAGGAGGGGAGGAGTGTTAGGTGGGGAGAGAAATAGGTGGTTGTGGATGAAGGGTTATTGGTCTTACTGTGTTGGCCATGTCTACCAAGGTAAAGGTTTGAGTGTTCTTATTTCAGATGATTATAAAAGAAGCATTTTGGCCAGACAGTGGGAAAAGTGAACAGAATTCTGAGGCGTATCACCAGGGTGAAGTATTTTTTTCTTATAATCAAATGTTTTTAAAAAAATGGGCAGCACAGTGGCTACGTGGTCAGCACTTATGCCTAGTAGCACTGGGGTCGTCGTCGTTGAGAATCCCAACCACAGCACTACCCGCACGTAGTCTGGTTGTTCTCCTTGTGCCTGTGTGGGGTTTCCTCTGGGTATTGCCTCCCTCACTCTAGAGACATGCTGGTAAGTTCATTGGCTCCTGTCTAAATTGGCCCTAGTACAGTGCCTTGAAAAAGTATTCACACCCCTTGAAATTTTCCACATTTTGTCGTGTTGCAATCAAAAACATAAATGTATTTTATTGGGATTTTATTTGATAGACCAACACAAAGTGGCACATAATTGTGAAGTGGAAGGAAAATGATAAATGGTTTTCAACATTTTTTACAAATAAATATGTGAAAAGTGTGGGGTACATTTGTATGGCGCCCCCCGGAGTCAATACTTTGTAGAACCTCCTTTCACTGCAATTACAGCTGCAAGTCTTTTTGGGGATGTCTCTACCAGCTTTGCACATCTAGAGAGGGACATTTTTGCCCATTCTTCTTTGTAGAATATCTCAAGCTCTGTCAGATTGGATGGAGAGCGTCTGTGAACAACAATTTTCAAGTCTTGCCACAGATTCTTAATTGGATTTAGGTCTGGACTGTGACTGGGCCATTCTACCACATGAATATACTTTGATCTAAACCATTCCATTGTAGCTCTGGCTGTATGTTTAGGGTCGTTGTCCTGCTGGAAGGTGAACCTCCGCCCCAGTCTAAAGTCTTTTGCAGACTCTAATGCCCTGTACACACGAGCGGTTTTGCCGTTGGAATAAACTCAAGCTGTCTTGCATACACACGGTCACACCAAAGTCCGACCATCCAGAACGCGGTGACGTACAACACGTAGAATGGGACTAGAAAAAGGAAGTTCAATAGCCAGTAGCCAATAGCTTCCGTCTCGTACTTGCTTCAGAGCATGCATCGTTTTTGGTATGTCGGAACAGCATTCAGACGAGCGTTTTTTCCGATTAGTTCCGTCAGAAAAATTTAGAACATGTTCCCTATCTAAGTCCGTCAGAATTTTCAACGGAAGAAGTCTAATGGGGCATACACACGGTCGGAATATACGATAAAAGGCTCCCATCGGACTTTTTCTGACGGACATTCCGCTCGTGTGTACGCGGCATAACAGGTTTTCTTCTAAGATTGCCCTGTATTTGGCTCCATCCATCTTCCCATCAACTCTGACCAGCTTCCCTGTCCCTGCTGAAGAAAAGCATCCCCACAACATGATGCTGCCACCACCATGTTTCACGGTGGGGATGGTGTGTTCAGGGTGATGTGCAGTGTTAGTTTTCCGCCACACATAGCGTTTTGCTTTTAGGCCAAAAAGTTCAATTTTGGTCTCATCTGACCAGAACACCTTCTTCCACATGTTTGCTGTGTCCTCCACATGGCTTCTCGCAAACTACAAACAGGACTTCTTACGGATTTCTTTCAATATTGGCTTTCTTCTTGTCACTCTTCCATAAAGGTCAGATTTGTGGAGAACACGACTAATAGTTGTCCTGTGGACAGATTCTCCCACCTGAGCTGTGGATCTCTGCAGCTCCTCCAGAGTTACCATGGGCCTCTTGGCTGCTTCTCTGATGAATTCTCTCCTTGCCCGGACTGTCAGTTTAGGTGGACGGCCATGTCTTGGTAGGTTTGCAGTTGTGCCATACTCTTTCCATTTACGGATGATGGATTGAACAGAGCTCCGTGAGATGTTCAAAGCTTGGGATATTTTTTTTTTATAACCTAACCCTGCTTTAAACTTCTCCACAACTTTATCCCTGACCTGTCTGGTGTGTTCTTTGGCCTTCATGATGCTGTTTATTCACTAAGGTTCTCTAACAAACCTCTGAGGGCTTCATAGAACAGCTGTATTTAAACTGAGATTAAATTAAAACACAGGTGGACTCCATTTACTAATTAAGTGACTTCTGAAGGCAATTGGTTACACTTTTAGTTAGGGGTATCGGAGTGAAGGGGGCTGAATACAAATAAATGCCACACTTTTCACATATTTATTTGGAATAAATTTGGAATTTTTTTTTTTTTTGGAAAACCATTTATCATTTTCCTTCCACTTCACAATTATGTGCCACTTTGTGTTGCTCTATCACATAAAATCCCAATAAAATACATTTATGGTTTTTTTTGGTTGTAACGTGACAAAATGTGGAAAATTTCAAGGGGTATGAATACTTATTCAAGGCACTGTACATGTGTATTTATGAATGTGAGGTAAAGTGGATGTAAACCCTCACATATACCCAGTGAAGTGAACAGCCTCAGATGATACACAGAGAAGAAACAAATCTTCCTACATAAGTTTTACATGTATATCTTCAGCTTTATATACTGTTCAGAAAATGCACGTCCTGTTAGGATTTTCTCCTCCTGATTCACCTGTGGGTGTGGATTTTTTTGCTTACACTGGGAGACAGCAAATTGGAGGAAAGGCACACACCCCTACTCTACATTAGCAGAGACTTTCAGAGCTGTGCTGGGAATAGACCAGCTCTCTGCTAATCTTTGTTATAGCACCCACCCCGAGACAAATTTCAGGCTGGTTTTATCACAGTTGACAGAGAACTTGTCAGAAGTTATCATGCTGATAACAGAAGTAACAGAGGGGGAGAAAGACACGGGACTTAGGGCTTTGAAGAGAGATAAGAAAACACTACAGATATACTGGGTATGTGCCCAGCTCACATTTCATGAATCAGGTTTACATCCACTTGTAGATTGTAAGCTCCCTGATGGCAGGGACTGAAGTACCGTATATACTCGAGTATAAGTCGAGTTTTTCAGAACATTTTTTTGTGCTGAAAGTGCCAACTTGACTTATACTGGAGTCAAGCACTTTTCTGCAGCAAAAATTTTCCGAACCGAATTTGGGGCCACGTATCTCAGGGCCACTTTGTGCTAGGAACCCCAAATTTGGTATGCAAACCCAGTGGAACTGGTACCACAACATATCCAAAGCTGGGGTTCCTAGAACCAAGTGGCCCCCGATATACAGGGCCCCAAACTTGGTTTGGAAAATGTCATTCTCTGCTGCAGAAAAGTGCTTGACATTTTCTGAACCGATATTTGGGGCCCTGTATCTCGGGGACACTTGGTGCTAGAAACCCCAGCTTTGGATATTTTATGGTGCTAGTTCCATTTGCACACCAAATTTGGGGTTCCTAGTACTAAGTGGCCCTGACATACGGGGCCCCAAAGTCGGTCAACTGTGTCCATCTGCAGCAATGTAATTTCGGGACCATTTCGGTTCAGAGACCCCAAATTTTGGCTGCAGCTAGGGGGCATCTAGGAACCCTTAACTACCGAGTTTGAAGTTTGGGGGACCTATGGCTGCAAATGGGCACAGTGAGGCTGCAAATGGGCATTGTTGACCCTCTTTTCCACTTACAGTAGCTGCACATTTCTCACCCTCGTCTTATACTCGGGTCACTAAGTTTTTCCCATTTTTTTGTGGTAAATTAGGGCCTCGATTTATACTCGAGTTTATACGGTAAATCTATAATACATATGTAAAACACATAAATTGATGGCACTATATAAGTACCTGTGATAAATAAAAAAAAATGTTGAGAATTTGTTGAAATTCGTTACTATTGTGATTCGGATACATCCGAATCTATAACAAAAACATTGTCCTAATTTTGATTTGTAATGTAACGAAACGCACAAATCTACAGTTCAATATTGAACAACACAGACACCATATGTCAAATAACGGTTATAAAAAGTTGCAACCCGAGATCAGCCCACAATACACTCAAGCAGACTTCGAATTTGGTCCATGTTGCAGCGATCTTGTGGTGGTGATGAAGAAGGGAATGGGGAAAGCTTTGCTTGACTTTCCTTTGAAAGCACCCTTTATGCCGGCCATACACTATCCGTAAAATCGCCCGAAATTCGGTCATTTGGCCAGTTCGTTCATTTTTCGGACAGTAAATGGGCACAAAATCGATAATCGTTGGGACATTGTTAAGCCAAAAAGAAAACCGAAAGGACAAGTTTGGAAATTTTCTGCCGAACGAACGATAAATTGAAAGGTTAATATGTTTCCCGTCCGAATTGTTTGCACTAGGTATATGTAAAAAAAAAAAAAAAACAAACAAAAAATGCATTCATTTATGTTCCCTAAACGATTTATCGGTCATTACATGATGGCACCCTTGTTTGCGCTCACGGCTGAATGTTTGTTTTTTTTTCGAAAATGGGTTCGGCCGATTTTTCATATAGTGTATGGTCAGCATTACCTTCAAAGCTTGCTGGAGTGGGCAGAGCCAGAGTGTCAAACGTTCGGTAGCATTTGACCAACCTACCAACTTCAGGGAAGCCGCTTATTAGACTTAGCTATGCCGTCCTATCGCCTGCCTACCACCTTCAGAGCTGATGCCACTTTGGCTTAGACTGAATTTAGAGTTCCATTTAACCGCTTGCCAACCACCGCACATCGCACGACGATATACTTTGGCACAATGGCACGGCTGCGCAAATGAGTGTACAGGTTCGTCCCCTTTAAGAAGCGGCATTGTGGGCGGGCGCCCGCCGCGTGCTCTGTGACCGTGCCTGCAGGCACGCCGGTGTCCCGCCGGTGTCCCGCGATCGCGTCACGGAGCCGCAGAACGGGGAGATGCCTACTGTATGTAAACAAGGCATTTCCCTGTTCTGCCTAGTGACATGACAGAGATCTACTGCTCCCTGTCATCGGGAGCCGTGATCTGTCATGTTGTAGTGAGCCCATCCCCCCCCCCCACAGTTAGAATCACTCCCTAGGACACACTTAACCCCTTGATCGCCCCCTAGTGTTAACCCCTTCCCTGCCAGTGTCATTTACACAGTAATCAGTGCATTTTTTATAGCACTGATCGCTGTATAAATGACAATGGTCCCAAAATAGTGTCAAATGTGTCCGATGTGTCCGCCATAATGTCGCAGTCACAATAAAAATAGTTTGGTTTTTTTTACTAATCCTTTTTTTTTTTTCGTTTTTACTAATCATTTTTTTGTTTTTGTTTTTTTTTTTACTAATAAAAAAAAATAATAATAATATAATAATAAATGCCATAACTCTATCCCCTATTTTGTAGTTGCTATAACTTTTGTGTAAACCAATCAATGTACGCTTATTGCTTTTTTTTTTTTTTTTTTTTTTTTAACCAAAAAATATGTAGAAGAATACATATCGGCCTAAACTGAGGAAAAATTTTTTTTTTTTTTATATTTTTTGGGGATATTTATTATAGCAAAAAATCTTGCTTTTTTTTCAAAATTGTCGCTCTTTTTTTTGTTTATAGTGCAAAAAATAAAAACCGCAGAGGTGATCAAATACCACCAAAAGAAAGCTCTATTTGTGGGGAAAAAAGGACGCCCATTTTGTTTGGGTGCAACGTCACACGACGGCGCAATTCTCAGTTAAAGCGACGCAGTGCCGAATCGCAAAAAGTGCTCTGGTCAGGAAGGGGGGTAAAATGTTCCGGGGCTGAAGCGGTTAAACTGGAACACAGTGTGCCGTAATGTGCACGTTGAGGTGTGCTGCATTAGGCAGTCCAGTTTTCATTTTTTTTTTTTGCATATGTATCTAGGAATTTACCTCTTTACTAAGGCAGTAGCCTCCAACAGTATAAAAGGAACAGCAGAGGGCGCCAACTAGGTGCAGTATATGAATAAAAACTTTTATTAACAACCACAATGGCCAACTCACCTAATGTACAGAAAAAAAGGCACGAATCCACCTGTATCTGCGTTATGTGGTGACAAGCCTCGCAGTGTGCTCCTGGAAAAAACCCCCGAGTGTAACATCACTTCTGGTCCATGAGCACCACAGTGGTCCCGCCACGTCCGCTTTCGGTTCCTGACGTCTTACAGCATCGGCAGACAGAAGCACCTGTAAAGCGCCTGAAAAACGTCTCTCAACACTCCCCTTTACGGATTTAAGGATTTTGTATGAATTATGATGCTAAAGCTTTCAGTATACCTTTAATAACTTTACATCAAGGGCCTTACGTTTTTAACTGAACTTCAACCTTTTCAGAATTTTCATAGCCTCCCACAGTCTCTCCTGCCCCTCTTTCCACCCTGGTTGCCATTTTTTTGTACAGTATGATGGACAGACCTCTCTAAAAAGTTAATAATTGACAGCCTCAAGCCAGAAAAAATATCTACCCTTCAAGTGCGCCCCCCCCCCCTTCACTGCAAGGTCTATAAAGACATGGATGGGGTGGAGGATGGGGTGGAGGACCGCATGTATATATGTATATAATTATATATATATATATATATATATGTATATATATATATATATATATATATATATATGTATATATATATATATATATGTATATGTATATATATATATGTATATATATATATATATGTATATATATATATATATATATATATATATATATATATATATATATATATATATATATATATGGCAGTAGAGCAGTAGATGGTGTCAGTAGGGCAGGGATTGGTGTCAGTAATTTATTCTTATTTTTTTATTATTATAAAATTTTTTTCAAATGTATTATTTTTTCCAATAATTAATTATTATTATTATTATTATTATTATTTTACAATTTATTAGGAGCCCTATTGGGGGACTTTGGTGAAATATCAGGGGTCTGAACAGCCTCACTTTTGAGACAGAGAAAGGGACTGAGGACAGAGATTTCGCAGTCCCTTTCTCTGCAGCCAAGCAGTAAGGGGAATCTGCGCAGCACAGTGTGATTAGGGTGTGCCCAGGCGCACCTGGCACACCCTGTGCGCACGCCTATGCATGCACAGCTGCACCAGATTCTGCACGCTCCAGTGTTAGAAAATCTTCCCTTCTGGCTCATCTCAGCAGTATTTCTTAGCTGTGGTCAGAAGGTTTATTGCTTGTTCCTTCTCTCCCAGGGATGAAGGGAGGGAGCAGATACGCTCCTAGCCGCCAGTGTTTTCTGCAGAGCTGGAGATGTGGCCTATTTATCACATCCCCTCTATAATAAAATTGTCTTCATGTCTTCTCAGCCTCCACACTGCAGAGCCAGGCTGAGCCTCCTCTACACATCATACCGGCGTCATTATACCAGCAAGATCGAAATCAATCGTGTCTATGCTGCAATTTATATCTCAACTGCGTAACGTCAAAGTGATTGTAAAGCTTTGTTTATTTGAAAAAAAAAAAAAAATAACAAACATATCATACTTACCTCCACTGTGCAGCTCGTTTTGCACAGAGTGGCCCCGATCTTCGACTTCTGGGGTCCCCCGGTGGCTCTCGCGGCTCCTCCTTACATCAGATAACCCCCCTAGGAGAATCGCTCTCCCGGGGGGGTTACCTTGTGGGCGCGCTCCCGAGTCCAGCATTCGGCGTCCATAGCCGCCGAATGTAGGACTCACCCCCAATTCCTTCGGCGACCCGCATCATTGGATTTGATTGACAGCAGCGGGAGCCAATTGCTGTGCTGCTGTCAATCTATCCAATCAAGAGCCGAGGAACCCCGGGCAGCGGAAGAGCGCGTCCCCACCGGGTGAAGTTCCAGTGCTCAGGTAAGTAAAACTGGGGGGGGGGGGCTGGGGGGGCCGGTCACTGCCAGGTGTTTTTTCACCTTTATGCATAGGATGCATTAACCCCTTGCCGATCAGCGCACGGCGATATACGTCGGCACAATGGCACGGCTGGGCGAATGGGCGTACAGGTACATCCCCTTTAAGATACGGCATTGTGTGCGCGCGCTCGCCACGTGTTTCGTGACCGTGTCACGGACCGGAAGAACGGGGAGATGTAAACAAGGCATTTCCCCTGTTCTGCCTCGTGACAAGACAGAGATCTATTGCTCCCTGTCATCGAGAGCAGTGATTTCTGTCATGTGAGTAGTAGCCCATCCCCTCTTCAGTTAGAATCACTCCCTAGGACACACTTAACCCCTTGATCGCCCCCTAGTGTTTAACCCCTTCCATGCCAGTGTGATTTACACAGTAATCAGTGCATTTTAATAGCACTTATCGCTGTATAGATGACAAGGGTCCCAAAATAGTGTCAAAAGTGTCCGATGTGTCCGCCATAATGATGCAGTCACGATAAAAATCGCAGATCGCTGCCATTACTAATAAAAAAAAATGATAATAAAAATGCTATTAATCTATCCCCTATTTTGTAGACGTTATAACTTTTGCACGAACCAATCAATAAACGCTTATTGCGATTTTTTTTTAATCAAAAATATGTAGAAGAATACATATCGGCCTAAACTGTGGAAAAAAAATCGTTTTTTTATATATTTTTGGGGGATATTTATTATAGCAAAAAGTAAAAAATATTGCTTTATTTTTTCAAAATCGTCGGTCTTTTTTTGTTTATAACGCAAAGAATAAAAACCGCAGAGGTGATCAAATACCACCAAAAGAAAGCTCTATTTGTGGGGAAAAAAGAACGTCAATTTTGTTTGGGTGCAGCGTCACACGACTGCGCAATTGTCAGTTAAAGCGGCGCAGTGCCAAATCGCAAATAGTGCTCTGGTCAGGAAGGGGGTAAAATCTTGCGGGGCTGAAGTTGTTAAGATGAAAAAACACGTGGGTTTACAACCCCTTTAAGGAATGGCGTTATTTTGGGAGCAGATCTATCTATCTATCTATCTATCTATCTATCTATCTATCTATCTATCTATCTATCTATCTATCTATCTATCTATTTATCTATCTATCATTGAGAAAGTGATACAGTATATAGTTAACCACTTCAATACCAGCCACTTCCTGCCCAGGCCAATTTCCAGCTTTCATCGCTGTGGCACTTTGAATGACAATTGCGCGGTCATACAACACTGTACTCATATGACATTTTTTATCATTTTTCACACAAACAGAGCTTTCTTTCAGTGATATTTAATCACCATTGTTTTTTTTTTATATTTTTTGCTAAACAAATGAAAAAAAAAAAACGTAAATTAAAAAAACAAAACAAGTTTTTCTTTGTTTCTGCTATAACATTTTGCAAATAAATAATTTTTCTTCATAAATTTAGGCCAGAATGTATTTTGCTACATTTCTTTGGTGAAAATAACCCAAATCAGTGCATATTATTTAGTGTGCAGGTAAGACATTTAAAAAAAAAAAGTTTTTTCACAATTTTTGACATACTGTCACCAGTGCAGTGCAGTATCATCATATAATTGGCGTGGCGGTGATCGGGGACACTGACTGGTGACATCATCTAAAAATTTAATAAAAAAATAAATAAATATATTTCTAAATACATATTTTTCAATTTTGATATATATATTATTATTATTTGTTTATTATTTCAGGTACTTATATAGAGCCGTCGATTTACGCAGCGCTTTACATATATATTATACATTTACATCAGTCCCTACCCTCAAAGAGCTTACATATATATATATTTTATTAAATTGTTTTTTTTTTCTTTATTTTTCTTTTTTTTTTTACATACAGTGACTTTAGTAACACTGCACTACTCTGGGGAGGTTATCAGGATTTTTTTTTAAATTTTTATTTTACACACTATCAATTGCTTATAACTGTGAATTTTACAGTTATAAGCAACCATTTTTTTCTGAATGAAAACTATCCATTCAGTGTTTACTATTGTGATTAGCTGTGATTGGCCACAGATAATCACATGATACAGATGGGCTGTGATTGGAGAAGGAGGGGTCTATTGTTGCTGGCTGCTGGAGGGTCTATTGATGCTAGCTGTGGGGAGATCTGTTGCTGCTGCCTGGGGTCAATTGTTGCTGAGGGGGGGAGTTTTTTCTTGTAGGTGGTCCATTGTTGCTGGGGGGGTCTATTATTGCTGGGGGTCTATCAATGCTGGCTGCAGAGAGATCTGTTGTTGCTGCAGGGGGGGTCTATAGTTGCTGGGGGGGGGGGGGTATTTTGTTGTGGGTGGTCCGTTGTCGCTGGGGAGGATCTATTGTTGCTGGTCGGAGAAAATCTATTTTAACTGCTTTTCTTGTTATCATTAACAAGTTCAAAACAAATTACTTAGTACCATATATGTTACCTGCTTCTGTATTATCTAAAAGGAGTGGTCTTGGGAGGTGGGTAGGGGGTGGAACCAAGGAATGGTGCTCGGAGGTGGGTAGGGGGCGGAGACAAGGGGTGACTTGGGAAAGGGGGAGGTTCTGCACCTATTCTCTAAGAAAAAAAGCCCTGCTTCTAATGAAGGAGATACCCAGAAAGTGAGCATCAGCCTGACATAATGATATCTAAAGAGCCAGGGTCTGTAAAGCACTAGGAGGTATAAAGAAAAATCATTACACAAGGGTTAACTCATGCAGGAGAAGCAAGAGAAGGAAGAAGAAATGCCATTGTTAAAGTGGTGTTTCGGCCGAAATTATACTTTTTAAATAAAAATACCCCTATAATACACAAGCTTAATGTATTCTAGTAAAGTTAGTCTGTAAACTAAGGTCTGTTTTGTTAGTTTATAGCAGTAGTTTGTTATTTTATAAACTTACAGCAGGCTGTGGCCATCTTAAGTGTGGGCATCTGAAGCCAGACTGTATTTCTTCCAGGACCTCATCCTTGCAGATCTCGCACATGCTCAGTGCAGCACAAGCGGTGTAATAGGGTTCAGGTCAGGTTTCCATAGCAGCGGCGGTGTCAGAGGAAGTTGCTGCCCCTTCCCAGAAGGCATTGCAAACAGGAAATGATGCGATGGGCCACGGCAAGGGAGGAGGAAATGAAAAATGAATACAGCAGATATACAGTAGGTGCTGAGAGAAAAAAAATATATCCAATTCGTTTACAGTGCGCAGTTTAGTAAGGGATGCTGAAGAGTTGTAAAAGTGGATGGAACTCCACTTTAAGAATAACTAAGTACAAGTTTAAGACACGAAGCAACCAGTCATTAGGCATGGTACCTGGTAGGGTGAAAGGTCCTCCATTAGTGAGGGGGTCGTTGTCTGTCTCCCTCCCAAGCAACCGGATCCAAACCCACGTAACAGAGATCTATGACCTGGTCACAAGGTACAGGAAGTGAAAGAGTTAATAAGTGGGCTCATGAGGTCCGTGTTACTGTAGGTGCTTACTGGGAGTGAGGTAATGGAGGTACGCTGGGCTGGTGGAGTGGGTGCAGGCCCAGCACATCCCTCCTAATGCAACCTTTACTAAAGTTGCAGTGTGTAGTGGCATTGACAGCACTTTGTCAGGTGAACTGTGCACTTTAACCACTTGCCGCCCGCCATATAACAAAATGACGTTGGCAAAGTGGTTGCGATATCCTGACCGGATGTCATATGACGTCTTTCAGGATATCAAGCTGCTGCGCGGCCCCAGGGGCGCGCATCGCGGCGATCGTTTTTGCGGTGTGTCAGTCTGACACACGCAAGTCCGATCTAGGTAAAGAGTCTCTGACAGAGACTCTTTACCACGTGATCAGCCGTGTCCAATCACGGCTGATCACGATGTAAACAGGAAGAGTCGTTGATCGGCTTTTCCTCACTCGCGTCTGACAGACACGAGTAGAGGAGAGCTGATCGGCTGCTCTCCTGATGGGGGGGTCTGCGTTGATTGTTTATCAGCGCAGCCCCCCCTTGGATGCCCGCCCAGGACCACCAGGATGCCGCCAGGACCACAAGGGATGGCCATCACACTGGACCACCAGGTATGCCACCCTAGACCACCAGGGAATTGACAATCAGTGCCGCCTATCAGTGCCCATCAGTGCCGCCTATCAGTGCCCATCAGTGCTGTCTATCAGTGTCACCCATAAGTACCCATCAGTGAAGCCTTTCAGTGCCCAGCAGTGCTCACCAGTGCCACCTACGAGTGCCCATCAGTGCCGCCTATCAATGCCCATCAGTGCCGCCTATCAGGGCTGCCTATCAGTGCCGCCTATCAGTGCCCATCATCAGTACCCATCAGTGCCACCTCATCGGTGCCGCCTCATCAGTGCCCATTAGTGCTGCTTATCAGAGCCCATCAGTGAAGAAGAAAACTTACTTATTTACAAAATTTTAAAACAAATTAATAAAAATTCGTAATTAATCGTTTAGCAACAAATAAAAAACGTAGAGGTGATCAAATACCACCAAAAGAAAGTTCTATTTGTGGGAACAAAATGGTAAAAATTTTGTTTGGGTACAGTGTTGTATGACCGCGCAATTGTCAATTACAAAGTGACAGCGCTGAAAGCTGAAAATTGGCCTGGGCAGGAAGGTGCGAAACTGCCCTGTATTAAAGTGGGTAATTACTGCGCACAGTAAAATCTCATCTCTAAGTCGGGGGTCCTGCCTAAATGTCAGATTTTTTCACATGGCCTGGACCAGGGCATCAGTGAGCGCGCTCCGCTAGACTTGTGTCTTTCTACACTCTGTTCATCAACAGAAACACACAGCCTAGAATGGCAAGGCATTGCCCCACTTCTCAAATCTAACAGACTGACTTGGGAATGCACTGTCCATTGTTGACTCTTTCCTGTGAGGACTGGAAATTCAGGGAAGCAGTGCTGAGAGAGCAGAAGCCAGCAGCACTGAAAGTTGTAAACTGCAGGTGCTGGGGTAAGAATTTTAACAAATTTACTGGAGAATGTTTATTTTGTTGTTCTCAGTGTGTTAAGCTAATGTAGCGGTGCCCCCGTTGGGGTTCGCTGTGTGTTGTAGTTCCACCTGTCACCCTGCTCAGCTTGGCATTCACTTCCAGTCACACATTCCCAGACAATGAATAGTCCATCAGATTGTTTTTTTTGTTTTTGTGGTTTTATTAGAGGAATTTTACTTGGATGGGGAAAAGGGACATGGGATGCCCAGATAATTGATCTTATCAGATGAACAAAGTATTTTAAATCTCCGCTTTCTCTACTGCGCAATCCTAGATTCCTTGCACCAGTAGCACATGGTTAGGCCTCACTATGAATAACTGTTCAATATCCGCCATTTGCTGGCAGAAGTCTGCGGTCCCCTTTGATGTAGCAACCAATAGCGATGAAAAGAGTATCTTTTGTGCTAATTGATTCTTGGTGGACTACTGGTCCCAGTCAGTCCTGTGCAAGTCCTGCCAACCCTCCTGGCTGCAGCAACTTGTCTCATACACGAGCAACATCACAGTCTCCTCCTCCTCTGGCTCTACATCCACTCCTGGCATGTCTGTCCCAGATCTTCTCACTTTGTGTCAGAGAACTTACACAGCAAGCACCCGTCTCCGTGCAGCAGCTGCCAACCCTCGTTCCGCTAATGTGCATGCACTTAACCGTAGCGAGAGACAAATGAGATCCAGAGTGAGTATGCACAATGGCATCTCCATGCAAACGCAATGTGCTAAGACGCTAATGCACTAACGCGCATGCGCGCACGCACGTATGCTGCCGCGAATCCTGGCATACAGTACCCTATATAAACAGAAAGACTGCCTAGCATCAGTGCTGGATCGACTTCAGCTTGTCCCTGTGTTCCTGTTGTTACTCTGCCTGATTAACCTTGTTCCTGAAAACCCGGCTATCTTCTGACCATTCTCTTGGATCTCCCCTGCCCGCTGAACCTACCTCTACATACAATACTGACTTTGCCCTGGACTTATGATTACGGCTCTGCCTTCTGATTCTGTACCCCGCTGCCAGCCTGTTGCCGACCCCTGCCTGTTCCTGGCTCTACAGTTGATCCTGATCTGGCTCCCGCTGAACAAGTCTGGTGATCAGTTTCCACATCTCCTCAGCAAAGGTTCCTGTATCTCCAAGTTCCAGCCTCCTGCCTGCAGGCACCTGCACCCTTTCCTTGCCCTTGCACTCCCTGTACCCACCACCAGGGGTGCTTGGACCGGAACCGTGCAAGAGGCCACCCTCCTCATTTTGGGCTCCGCTGTAAGGTACGTGACACTTTGACTGTCACTCACCAACCCCGAAATGGATCCCTCCTGATGACTTGCCTGGCAATGTTGCCCACTGTCCTTCTCCTGGTCCTGTTCAGGACAACCCTCGGTTATGTTGTATGGAGAGGTTCCTTCCCAGCTACCGAGCTCAAGGCCCAAGGTCACCCCCCCACCCAGAAAGGGGGCTCCCTCAAAGGCCCTGACAGCCTAAAGCCCGGTTCACACAGGGGCGGCACGACTTGCAGGTCGCCTCAGCGAGGCGACCTGCAAACGACTGCCCGGGCGACTTGCAAAACGACTTCTGTATAGAAGTCTATGCAAGTCGCCCCAAGTCGCCCCCAAAGTAATACAGGAACCTTTTTCTAAGTCGGAGCGACTTGCGTCGCTCCGATTAGAACGGTTCCATAGCACAGAACGGGAGGCAACTTGTCAGGCGACTAGGTCGCCTGACAAGTCGCCCCAGTGTGAACCGAGCCTAACACTCCATCGCTCAGTTCTTTCACCCGACAACAACCCCCACAGCAGGCTGACCCTGAGTATACATGGGAGGCCTGCCGCCGCCAATCCTAGTTGGGGATTGGTCAGGGCTCCCAGATACACTCCATGCCACTCCAATCCTCCTCCCCGCCTCTTTTCCAGAACCTTCTAGAAACAAAGGGAGGCGCCAGAGAGAGGAAGTACATGTCAGTCACCTGCTGCTATTCTAAACCACTCCCAAACCCCCAGATCAAAAACAAACAGGCCTAGGCCTGCCTAAAGTTACCTGCACTGGCTGTAAAAAAAAACAAAAATCAACTACCTCTAGCACAACCTACCTACCTAAGGTCTAAAAACAATGAATGCTGCTGGTTTAATACTAGTGTGGAGTTTTTCCTGAGTATGCCAAAGAACACAGGAATTTAATCCCACAAACTCAACATGAATAAAGGGATAAGATGAATAGGAAACACTCCCACAAGGGTAGGCAGGAAATTGGATTCAGACCCTGGCCTTAGGCTGTTATGATGGAAATAACCAGACATAAATGAGAATGAAGGTAATGCCTCCTCTCTGAAGCCAAGAGATGTCGCTAGAGTTGGTGCAGCGGGATCCAGGTGAAGACCCATCCTGCCTATCTCTGACTTTAAGCCATAGGTCCAGGAAGGCTTCTGATCCCCCTGATCAAGCAAAGCAACTGCAACTGTGGAGCGAGGAGCCAGAATCTTATCAACACAGTGTGGAACGTCCACCTGACTAAAAGACAGAACAAGGCAAAGCGCTTGAGGAACCTTTCCTGTGTCCCTTTACAGGCAAACAAGATAGGATATTTTTATATTATCTAAAAAAAAAATCTCAAAAATGTAGGCAAAGCCATATTAGCAGTCAAGCTGCCTTGTTAGTATTGACTCAGTAATAAAAAATTGAATCTGCCTAGGGGCCAGTTGACAATTTATTAGCCTTTATTCTGCCCAAGAACAGAAGTAGAAATGATATCCTTATGCATAAAAGTTCCCCCATTTCTTTCAGTGGATACAATCATGTTTCTCTCCATCTACCACCCTGCAGTCCCTGATGCACACAGCTCAATATTCCCGGCATCTTCAGTTCCAGTAATTATGTTTCAGCAGAATTCATCTCAGTCTGCTTGGTCTGAACACCGCCAGGCACTGCTAATTACTGCATGTTGGAAGTCTGATTAAAGACTTTAGTCTAGGTGAGTCTCCCCTGGTACAAGCCATCAGCTGATCGCCAACCTTCCACTTTAGATATTATCTAGGAGCAGGGAGATGTGAGAGAGCTGTGGCTGCATTATCCAAGGATCTCCTGTGTAATTCTACAACTAGACAGCTGACCTGCGCTATGGTAGCATGTACTAAAGGAAAAAAAGGATAATATAAAATACTAAATCTTCCAACAGCAAAACAAGAATAGCATTGGAACTCTGAACGTAGCTGTACCCTTACCCAGGGACTGGCAACCTTAAAGTGGTAGAGATCTACCTGAAAACCAGTGAAGAAACCAAAGGTCCCAAGGGTGCACCTCACTTTTGTAAATGAGATGACCTAGCGAGGCTGCATTAAAATAAAAGCAAGGATTAAAGAGTTCACAGGTCAGTTGTAATGCAGAAAGTAACGGAGGGCAGAGGTCAGTAGTATCTAATGCAGAATGCAGGGGTCAGTAGTAACACAGAGTACAGAAGTCAGTAGTGTGTAACACAGAGGTCTGTAGTAAGCAAGGGAGAGTACAGGGGTCAGTGTTATGTAACGCAGAGGTTAGTAGTATGTAACGCAGAGTGAGGGAGTCAGTAGTATGTAATGCAAAGTTCAGAAAATAGCTGTGAACCATAATGCATACCTCCCAACCGTCCCAGATTCGTTGGGACCGTCCCAGGATTTGATGTAAATCCCGAAGTCCTGGCGAACCATGCCTGAGTCCCGGAGCTCTGCCCCAGGGACTTGCCCAGCGAGGACACACTAGCACAGGGATCAGAGGGATGTGCCGTGGCTTGTGCGGGGTGTCTAGGGTCTATTAGCCGCCTCCTTGGATCTGTTTGGCAGCCGGCATGTCTCGCGGCCGGCTGCCTATCACTGTGCAGAGCCGCGGAATTCACCTCCTCCGCCCCGACTCTGATGTCTTCCTGTGTACAGACAGGAGGAGGAGGCAGTGGGAGGAATGGACATCGATCTGCACGCACTGATCTAAAGGTCTATGAACATTTACATTATTCTTTACAAATTAAAGGGGACACAGTGAGTGGGTAGGAGGGTGTTATTGGTGGGGATCAAGCAACTACACTTGGAATGATTTGGGAGTGGGAGGATTTGTGCTAGGGGCATTAAAGAAGGGGAGGACTTGTGTTAGAAGGGGGGTTGGATATAAAATCCGTACCATTACCCAACCAGAACATATCACATAACCTCTCCCCCCAATCAAAGAGATGCTGGTAGAGGGGGTAATAATGGCACCTGGGACCCCAGGCACCCCACAAGAGATGCCGGGCTATTGCCTCAGGTGCCCATGCTAGTGCCTTCCTGCCAGAGAAGTTAGTGGAGCCAAGTGCCAGTATTTGATCTGGCACTGATCCCAGGAACCAAGGCTGGTTCACACCTGTGTGTTCTTGTGTGATTCACATGTGGTACTTGTGCAGTGCAATTTCAGCCCATTCATATGAAATGAGCTCAAATTGCGCTAGACCGCACCAAAAGTAGTGCACGCACTACTTTAAAAGATGCACAGCAACTGGATCACATGGTATTACTGTAGCATTCGATCCGGAGCAGACAAATGCACTGCGTTTGCGACCTACATTTGGGGTGTTAAGTTAATACGTTTTTGTGCTGGAGGGATTTCGAGAGAGGGAATTGGGTAGGGGAGGGTTTATACTAGAATGGGGGGGTTGTGCTGGGACAGAGGATTTGGGGGGTGGAGGAGGATTTATTCTGTTCATTACACTCCCGTCCCCTGCATTTGGTGCATTGCACTCCCATCCCCTGCATTCTGTGCATTACACTCCTGTCCCCTGCATTCGGTGCATTGCACTCCCATCCCCTGCAATCTGTGCATTACACCTCTGCCCCTGCACCCTGTACATTACACTCCTGTCCCCTGAATTCTGTGCATTACACTCATGTCCCCTGCATTCTATGTATTACACTCCCGTCCCCTGTATTCTGTGCATTGCACTCCTGTCCACTGCATTGTGTGCATTACACTCATGTCCCCTGCATTCTGTGCATTACACTCCCGCCCCCTGGATTCTGTGCATTATACTCCCATCCCCTGCATTCTATGAATTACACTCCCGTCCCCTGCATTCTGTGCATTACACTCCTGTCCCCTGCATTCTGTACATTACACCCCTGTCCCCTGCATTCCGTGCATTACACCACTGTCCCCTGCATTCTGTACATTACAATCCTGTCCCTTGCACACCATGTATTACACTACCGTCCCCTGTATTCTGTGCATTGCACTCCTGTCCACTGCATTCTGTGCATTACACTCCCATCCACTGCATTCTGTGTATTGCACTCCTGTCCACTGCATTCTGTGCATTACACTTCTGCCCCCTGCATCCTGTACATTACACCCCTGCCCCTGGCATTCTATGTATTACACTCCCGTCCCCTGCATTCTGTGCATTACACTCCTGTCCCCTGCATTCTGTGCATTATACTCCTGTTTCCTGCATTCTGTGCATTGCACTCCTGTCCCATGCATTCTGTGTATTACACTCCTGTCCCCTGCATTCTGTGCATTAAACTCCTTTCCCCTGCATTCTGTGTATTGCACTCCTGTCCCCTGCATTCTGTGCATTACACCCCCGAATTCTGTGCATTACACCCCTGTCCCCTGTATTTTGTGCATTACACCCCTGCCCCTGCATTCTATGTATTACACTCAGGGCCGTCTTTAATATTGATTGGACCCTGGGCAAAAATTTTCTTGGGGCCCCCCATGCAGTTTTGCTCTCCACCTGCTCTCAGACATACAATAAATAGCAGCTAGACTCAAAATCAGTTTACTGAATCAGATTAGACAGTGATTGTGATTGGTTGCCAGAGGTTACAGTGTATCATTACCGCTCACTGGCTAGTTGCTAGAGGTTACAGCAAACATTTCGGCTCACTGATTAGTTGCTAGAGGTTACAGCCCATGATTTCTGCTTGTTGATTGTTTGCTAGAGATTACTGTACATCAATACTGCTCACTGATTGGTTACTGCACATCATTACTGCCTACTGATTGGTTGCTAGAGGTTACAGCACATCATCTCCTCACTGGCTGCACACCATGGACCTTGCTCATCTGTGTACCCCAAACTGTAATTCCTTCTCTGCCTAATTCTGCACACCACACACTACCCTCCCCCCACTAATTTGCTTACCTTTGCAGAACAGGCTGATGGTAGGCTTAATGACCACAGTTTTGAAACCATTCATGTTCATACATCTTGAATGACTTCACATGTTCATTGCGAGTGGCTGGATGTGATAGGTGGCCATCTGTGTTTGCACATGACTGTCTTGTCTTTTTTAATGGTGATGGTACCTGTGTTTTCAGGATATTTTTGGATTGGTGCTTATAGTGAGTTTTTTCAATAAACAGCATTTAATTATTTAATTCGACTCTTGCATGTTCCTCATTCATGAATTCACTTTTTCTTTTGTTTTCTTGTTATATGCTGTATGAATTCAGAGGAACACACCCACTATTGATTGGTGTTAGCAACTGTCATTAATCCTATACAGACGCGGCTATACTATACCCTCAGTCTGTTATAATACATATTTCACTACCGAGTGTTCTGGTTCTTTTATTATCTGTTTTTTTGCTTAATGACCACAGTTGTAGGCAGGGCTTTCAAGCATGCCCCTTTATCTCCCCAGTGGGTAGCATTCAGTATAGGTGATGGTGGATATGCCCTCAGGGGGGCATGATATACATATAAATACCACCTCTGTTTACATAGAATGCTGCCGGTCTGCCGCTATTTACATATGAATGCCACTGCTATTTACATATCAATGCTGGTATTTACATGTAAGCACAGGGTCTGCAGGTGAGTCATCTGTACACAACAACAAGACAGAGCTGGGCAGCATTAATAACAGAACTTCACACTGAGATATTAGGACACAGCATGAGACTAAAACCTCAAGGGATGAGGGAATTTAAACTGGAAAAGTTGGCAAGTATGAGGCAGCTGCTTTGGGCCCCACAACAATGACAGGGCCCAGGGCAGCTGCCCCTTTTGCCCTGCCTTAAAGACGGCCCTGATTACACTCCTGTCCCCTGCATCCTGTGCATTGCACTCCTGTCCACTGCATTCTGTTCATTACACTACTGTCACCTGCATTCTGTGCATTATACTCCTGTCCCCTGCATTCTGTGAATTACACTGCTGTCCCCTGCATTCTGTGCATTACACTCCCGTCCTCGGCATTCTGTGCATTACATACTCCTGTCCCCTGCATTCAATGCATTACATTCCTGTCCCCTGCATTCTGTGCATTACACTCCTGTACGCTGCATTCTGTGCATTACATTCCCGTCCGCTGCATTCTGTGCATTACACTCCTGTCCACTGCATTTTGTGCATTACACTCCTGTCCCCTGCATTCTGTGCATTAAGTACTCCTAAACCCAGCACTGACTATAGTCCTCTGTTCAGTGGTGTATTTAGGCTTTGTGCTGCCCTAGGCCTGACTAAAGTTGTGCACCCCCTAATTTATGACCCACCCTTCCTGTCAAGGCCACACCCTTTCCTGTTTAAGACCCGCCCTGTCATCTCTAAAACCACACCCCTTCCTCTTTAGGCTCCACCTTTTCCTCTCAGAGCTCTACCTCTTCATCTGCATTGTAAACGTATTGGTCCAATGGGAGATTTTGAAGTATTGCGAAAATGTCAGTTTGTAGCCAATGGGTTGATATTTGGGGCCCTGTATCTTTAAATTTCCACAGTAAAATCATACCGTATTGTAAGATATCATAGAGGGAGGTGTGTATGACACACCTGCATTGTAAATGTATTGGTCCAATGGGAGATTTTGTTTCTGACCCATTTTGAAGTATTACAAAAAAAGTCAGTTTGTAGCCAATGGGTTGATATTTGGGGCTCTGTATCTTTAAATTTCCACATTAAAATCATACCGTATTGTAAGATATCATAGAGCAGGGTGTGTATGACACATCTGCATTGTAAACGTATTGGCCCAATGGGAGATTTAGTTTTTGACACATTTAAAAGTATTGGAAAAATGTCACTGTTTAACCAATGGGTTGATATTTGGGGCTCTGTATCTTTAAAGCGGAGGTCCACCCAAAAAAAAAAAAAAAAAAACATAAAAATGCTCCTTAAAATACATTAAACCTGCGCCCTCCTGGGCGGGGTCCCAGCAAAAAAAAAAAAAAAAAATACATTAAAAAACATTTGAAAAAAAAATTTTTTTTACTTACCTGAAATGCCTGTTGCTAGGCAGATCGTTCTAATCTACCACTTCCTATTCTGTGATGATCTTCATTCTTCTCCCCCTGGCATTGTTTTTGGGGAAATTTGGGCGCAGCGTCTTCTGGGACCTGTGTGTGTCACAGAAGACAGCCGCCCATCCACAAATCGCCGGGGGACTGGCGCATGCGCAGTAAGAAACGGGCAGTGAAGCCGCAAGGCTCCACTGCCTGTTTCCCTTAGTGAGGATGGCGGCGCCGGCACCCGATACGAGGGATGGCCTCGGGGGGAGGGGGGGCGACATCGCGGGTGCCCTGGACAGGTAAGTGTCCTTATTAAAAGTCAGCAGCTACAGTGTTTGTAGCTGCTGACTTTAAAAAAAAAAAAAAAAAAACACCCCTTTAAATTTGCACAGTAAAATCACACCGCATTCTAAATGTTGTAGAGGGTGATGTTTGTGTGACAACTCTGTGTAATCATTATTTTATATATTACATTATGTTATATTTAGTTTTTCTGTGTTGAATATTCAACAAAAAAATAAATAAATAAACTTGTCTGATAGCAAGACCACTGATTTGTAATTGTCTGATGGCTTGTGACTCCAGTTGTCAGCGCCCCTCCCTCCTCCACACATCCGGTGTCCTCCTGCAACAGAACTCCTCCCCTCCTGTAGCAGAACTCCTCCCCTCCTGTAGCAGAACTCCTCCCCTCCTGTAGCAGGACTCCTCCCCTCCATGTACATCATGCGGAAGCTCCGCCCCCCACCTTTATAAGCTGTCTGCAGGCGGCGCTGCCTGGAGGAGACAGAGAGGGCGCTAGAGGTGGCAGAGGGTGGCAGATAACACCCCGGGGAGGCTGGATTGGATGCGCAGTAATAAGTAATAGGGGGAGATATGATCGTTATGGCAGATTGGTTATTAATCTCCATACACAGCATCAGATCCATCATCCAATAAGAGGAGACTCCATTACATTAACTCCTCCCCCTCTCGGCTGAGACACCTCCCCTCCCTCCGCTAATGAACGGCCGGGGGGGGGGGTGGAGGGCTGTATTTTGGGTGGGCGGGGACAGGGAGATGCGAAGACACTATCGTCTGTGGGCGGTGTTTAGGGACGGGCGGGCCCCTCCCCTCACGCTGACCGGGTCCCATGGCCGAGATTTGGTAAGAGTGGGCGGAGCCTGATGGGGGTAAACAGAGACTAGTTCACCATCGGGTCCGCTCCTTATGGTCACGTGACTTTTTTTCCCCACATCTTACACAGAGTGAGAATTACGGTCGCTCTTTTTGAGTCTAAAAATAGCATGCCCATATATGGGAGGTCCCTGCCTGAGCGATTGCTACACTGGTGACGTCACAGTGCAAGCTCCTTTCTCAGTCGTTTATAGTCAGTGTGGAGCTGTGCCACAGTTATTCTAGTCTGGAGAGGTAGAGAGAGGTATGTTATATATGTTGCTCTGTATTCTACATACAATCATCCATAGAATGTTCTTCACTGATGGCGAATCATTCACTGACATGACATAAATATAGAAATAATCCATAGAAGATAATATAGAGAGAAATCTATAGAAATAATACATAGAAGATAATATAGAGAGAAATCTATGGAAATAATACATAGAAGATAATATAGAGAAATCTATAGAAATAATCCATAGAAGATAATATAGAGAGAAATCTATGGAAATAAATGCCACTCCACACACCATTACAGGATTCTTCACGCACTAAAAATGCTGCATACCGGTGTCTTGCCGAGAAAGTTCCCTCAGCGGATAAGTTCCCCCCCTGTACTGCACAAGCGCTGCGCTTGCGCAGTACGAATGACCAGGAGCCGCCGAAAACAGCCGAAGATGAAAATCTTCAATCAGCTGTACACGGCGCCTGCGCCCTAGGTCCAGGCTGAAGCCCCTCCATCCAAGTGGACCTAGAGGGGGAACAAAAAAGTGCCGAGCGCAGCAAAGGCCGTGCCCGAAGCGTGGCGAGCCCACGAGGGGCCCCCTTACAGGCGCCGTGTACAGCTGATTTCTTCTGTATTTCGCTTCGGCTATTTCCGCCGGTTCCTACTGCGCAGGCGCTGCGCCAGCGCAGTAGATGAGGGTCCTTATCCGCCGAGAGGAACTTTCTCAGCAGAACACCGGACTTCTGGCTGCTCCTAGGGGGGGGGGATGGGCTGCCAGGGCACACACGAGGGAACACAGTTAACCCCTTGATCGCCCCCTAGTGTTATCCCTCTTCCCTGCCAGTGACATTTACACAGTAATCAGTGGCTATTTTTTTTTTTTTAGCTCTGATCGCTGTATAGATGTCACTGGTCCCAGAAAAAAAAAGTGTCACTTTGGATCAGATTTGTCATTTTTAAAACAAAAAAAAAAAATTTTTTTTTTTTTTTTTTTACATTCTACTATTAAACACATCCAATTAAAAAACAACATAAAAAAAATCTGATTTCTTCATCAATTTAGGCCAATATGTATTCTGCTACATATTTTTGGTTAAAAAAAAAAAAAAAGTGTATATTGATCGGTTTGCTCAAAAAGATTTTTTTTTTTTTTTTTGCACTATAATCAAAAAAATGACCAATTATAAAAAAAAAAAAAAAACAAAACAAAAAAACATTTTTTTTCTTTCTGCTATAAAACATATCCATTTAAAAAATGTAAAATCAGATTTTTTTTTTTAATATATTTAATTGTCGGTGACGTTTTTTTTTTCTGTCATAAAACATATCCATTTAAAAAAATGTAAAAAAAAAATCAGATTTTTTTTTTATATATAATTGTCGGTGACGTCGGTTTTTTCTTTCTACTATAAAACATCCATTTTTTTTTATAATTGTCGGTGACGTCGTTTTTTTTTTTTTTTTTCTTTCTGCTATAAAATATATCCATTTAAAAAAATGTAAACAAAAAAAACAATATTTTTTTTTCTTTCTGCTATAAAACATATCGATTTAAAAAAATGTAAAAAAAAAATCAGATTTTTTTTTTTAATATATTTAATTGTCGGTGACGTTTTTTTTTCTGTCATAAAACATATCCATTTAAAAAAATGTAAAAAAAAAATCAGATTTTTTTTTTTTAATACAATTGTCGGTGACGTCATTTTTTTCTTTCTGCTATAAAACATATCCATTTAAAAAAATGTAAAAAAAAATCAGATTTATTTTTTCATTTTTTTTATATATAATTGTCGGTGACGTTGTTTTTTTCTTTCTGCTATAAAACATACATTTAAAAAAATGTAAAAAAAATCAGATTTTTTTTATATATATATATATATATATATATATATATAGATATATATATATATAAAATTGTCGATGACGTCGTTTTTTTTTTCTTTCTGCTATAAAACATATCCATTTAAAAAAATGTAAAAAAAAAAAAAATCAGATTTTTTTTTTTTTTTTATCAACCTAGGCCAGTATGTATTCTTCTTACATATTTTTGTGCAAAAAAAAAGTGTTAATTGATCGGTTTGCGCAAAAGCTATAGCATCCACAAACTATGGGATATTTGTATGGATTATTTTTTTTTTTTTTTTTTACAAGTAATCGCGGCGTTCAGCGATATTGCAACGGACAAATTGGACACCTGACACTTTTTTGGGAACCAGTGACACTAATACAGTGATCAGAGCTAAAAAAAAAAAAAAATAATATGCACTGTCACTGTACTAATGACACAGGCTGGGAAGGGGTAAACATCAGGGGCGGTCCAATGGGTTAAATGTGTGGCCAACACGTGTTGGGCTCCATTCACACCAATGTGTGTACCGGGGAGGGTCAGCCAGGATTTGTTATAGTTTAGAGAGGGACAGATTAGACAACACAAACACTATTATTATTATTATTATTTTTATTTTTATTTTTGTTGTTGTTACAATAACTTGAATTAAAACAAAAAAAACTAACATTTTTGTTCTTCTCTCTGCCGGTGTAGGAATTATTCTAGACTTTGAGCGTTCAAAGAGATTTCTAAGAGATTTTTCATAGTTGGATTCTGAATTCATTTGGATAACAAATTTAATCGGTAAGTGTCTTATTTTCTTCTTTCCCCCTTATTATCTGTGGTCTCCAATATATAAAATTGTATTATTGTCTTGTTTTCTTGAAGTTCAGGCAAAAGCTAACTAGGGCTAAACCTACCCCCCCCCCCCCCCCCCAATTTGAACCCTATTCTATCTAACACTGTAAAGAAAAGATCCGTATACTTACCTATTCTGAAGCCGCTCGGGGTCGGGTCACATGATCACTCCAGCCTCTGTGTAGAGGAGAGGTCGCCGACAACGGCTGCAAATACCCGACCCGGGCGATGATGTCACCCATTTTGAGTGGAGTTCCACTTTAAAATTTGTACTTTAACTTACCATCTTTTTTTTTTCTTTCTTTCTTTAGAGAAGATGCAAGCAAGAATGCAAAGCGATAACAGAACGGTGGAGGAAAATATGGAGGAACAAACTACCGTCCCTCAGGATTTGGTAGTTTTGGTCAAGGATCTGAACATTGTGTTCTCCATGGTAAGTATCCTGTCATGTTCTAGTGATTTAGTTCTGGGTATCCCTGGTAAGGAAAGTCCTGTGTGTATAAAGGACAGGTTTGTACCAACTACAGCAGAGGAAGGGAGAGGGAACCCCTCTGAACCCCTCTGAATAGCTGGAAGTCGTGTCTCCTGAGGAACATCTTTAATGAACGTTCCTTTCCTGGAGAATTGGGGATGAGCGGTGATGGCGGAATCTGGTCCTGGCGCTTATTCCAGCCAGTGTTCATTCGGACGTCACATTTTTCAATTCAGTTTTAGTCCTAGACTTTTGATCAAAATGCCATTTTAGTTGTATTTTTAGTCATCTGAATTGTTTTAGTTGACTAAAATAGTGGTAACTTAGTCAACTAAAATTATTCTAGTTTGACTAAATGAACACTAATTCCAGGGGGATGAATAGTGATTAGGACCCTTGGGGGGGGGGGGGCATTTACCTATTTCCCGAGCACAAACTTTAATGTACTTTTGTATAGATGAGCCCCTAAGTCGCAGGGGGTCCTTGTGCAGCTGCAGAGTTGGTACAAATCGTAGGCCTCCCCCTGAATTTCCCGCCCCCCCCGCCCCCCTCCTGTATTTGGGATCTTCAGATCCTTACTTTTTAAATGCTTTCTTAATAGTAACTCTTTGTAAAGATGCTTTAAAAATCGAATAATATTAGTCACTTGACCCCCTTAATGACCGGGCCATTTTTTTTGCGATACGGCACGGCGTTACTTGAACTGACAATTGCGCGGTCGCGCGACGCTGTACCCAAATAAAATGTATGTCCTTTTATTTCCCCCACAAATAGATTTTTCTTTTGGTGGTATTTGATTACCTCTGCGCGTTTTTTTTTTTAAATAAACCATATTTTTTTTACTTTCTGCTATAAAAGCTATCCAATAGGAAATGTAAAAAAATATATAATTTCTTTATAAATTTAGACCAATATGTATACTGCTACATGTTTGTGGTAAAAAAAAACTAAAATCCCAATAAGCGTATATTGATTGGTTTGCGCAAAAGTTATCGCGTCGACAAACTTTGGGATATTTTTATTTACTTTTGCTAGTAATGGCGGCGATCAGCGACTTATATCGGGACCGCGATATTGCGGTGGAGTTAAAAAAAACAAAAAGGACTGTCACTGTACTAATGACACTGGCTGGGAAGGGGTTAACATCAGGGGCGACCAATGGGTAAACTGTGTGCCTAGCCAGTGTTGTACCATACCGTGTGAGGCGCTTTCACTAGGGGAAGAGATGGAACACAAACTCCATCCCTTCCCTCCGTCAGAGCTGTTTTGCCTGTGGCGGAGGACATCGGGTACCCGGCACCCGCCGAGTGTAATTACAGCGTGCGCCCCCTACCCAGAAGTGTCGGGTCACGTATATATATATATATATATATATATATATATATATATATAGGCGATCTGGCGCACAGGTGCCGCTCTGTAGCAGTAAAACTTCTATAGGACGGACCTGAAGCGATTAAAGCAGAACACCAACCAAGGCAGTTCCTAAATTTCAGATGGAATGGGGAAAGGGTTAGAACCTCAGTTGGATTTTTATTGCTGTCTGCAGTCCTGATGGGAGAATTCCGCTGACTTCTTCTCCTTCTGGGATGATAGGAAGCAAAAGGAAACTTTCCCACTCAGGGCATAGAGCACAATAATAACCTTTGGAAAAGTTTGAACCCTTCCCCTCCCCCGCTCCATCCAAAATCTTAAAGAACGAGTAGAGTTCCCCTTTAGAATCTGTCCTTACTCTTACCTATTTTGTTTTGTTTTTTCTTATAGGAGTTTGAAAAGCAGGGAAGGGGAGAGTGCAAGATCCCCATTTGTGATGAAGGGAGGATGAGGATCATGTGGTCATACGAGGGTGAGATGAATGAAGAGGAGGACAAGAAAGCGAAAGAAAGAGAAGAAAGAGAGAAAGCAAAAACGGCTGAAGAGAAAAAGAAATGGAATATATGGACGACCAGCTTCATGTCTGTTCCCTCAAAATACAAGGAAGGCAAAGAGGACGTGCGCTGTGAATGCTGCCGGGGAATCCCGTGCTGCGAGGGCTGTCGGTGCTCCCCGTGCTGCCCGAGATGCCTGTGCTGCCCATGCTGCAAGTGCATGGAATGCTGCGGGTGCTGCGGGTGCTGCCAGTGCTGCCAGTGCTGCAATTGCTGCGATTCCTGTGCTAAATGTTTGTGTTTCTTACACCCAATGGGAATTGTGAATTTCGTCTTGGGACCTATACTCAAGCTGGTAAACAAAGTAAGTTCCCTTTACAAGTTTTTGTTTTTAAAGTGTCTAGTAGGGAGTAGAAGCTACCAGCCCTTTTCTTGCCATACTACAGATTTTAATTCATCCTTTGTATATAATTTCACACGTTTTTTTTTTTTTTTTCATTACCTAGGGCTGGGCTGTATTATTTTGTTTTTTACAGCTGTTCTTCTTTTCACTGTTTTTTTTTTTTTTATTCACCCCATCACATCTCTTCACACACAAACATTTTCATTCCCATGCCATCAATATATCTTTTATCATTCCCTTACACAGCATTTTTTGGCATCTACATTCTCTTTATTTCATATACACAACGTTTTAAGATTAACATTATCATTTTTTTTTTCATTTTTCTTTTCTTCACCATTCATCTTTTTCATTATCCTTTTATTCTTATTTACATCCCTTCCCACCCTTTATCTGCATTTTACTTTTTATGTTTTATTACATTCATTTCTCATACTTATTTTTTATTACATCCATTTCTCATATTTATTTTTTACTTTTGTCCATTTCACGTATTTATTTTTTATTACATCCATTTCTCATATTTATTTTTTACTTTTGTCCATTTTTATTTCTTTTTTAATTTTTAATCTTTATTTCCTTTTTTTACTCTTCATTTTTTTATATATATAAAAAATATAAAAAATAATAATAAAAAAAAATAATAATACAATAAATAAAAAATATATATTTTTTTTATTTATTGCATCCATTTCTCATATTTATTTTTTACTTTTGTCCATTTTTATTTCTTATTTTTCAATTTCATTTTTCTATCTTTATTTCCTTTTTTTTTTACTCCTCATCTATATATATATATATATATATATATATATATATATTTATATATATATATATATATATATATATATATATATATATATATATATATATATATATATATATACACATACATACATACATACATACATACATATATATATATATATATATATATATATATTTATTATTATTTTCATATTTCACATTTATTCTTCACCATCCCTTCACTGCACTTTTTATTTCACTTCACTATCTCTCCCTAATGGCTTGCACACACCTGCCGGCCCTTTACACACTCGGAGTGACTGACCAATGATGCATAAATACTTCCCACACGCATGGGATCTCCATCCCCATGACTAAGCTCCGGGAGGGTGGCGGGGGGTGAAGCGAAATGCATTGGGGACGTGGCCTGTCTGAGGTTGCCACTCTTATCACTATTATTAGACTTCATGGCTGTGCGGCACTAGGGAGTCCTTCCTCTTTTACCCTATAAAATGATACTGCTTAGGTAGTCCCATAGAGCAGTGGTTCTCAACCCTGTCCTCAAGTACCCCCCCAACAGGCCATGTTTTGGGAATTTCTCTTCGATAAAATAGCTGTCCAAAATACCAAGCCATTGACTCTGATTTAAAGCACCTGTGGGGCGCCAAACCCGCACCCGCAGCCAACCACTGCCGCCCCCAATCGGTCGGTTGGACGGTTCCCAGCAAGGCACTTACCCCATCTATGGTGCGGACGGTGGCTTCCTCAAGCTTCTCCTACTCAGCATCAAGGCATTTCCTCCTCCTAGGCCAATCGGAAATGCTTCTTCTTTCAGCCACGACCCGCTTCCTGATTGGCCGGGAGGAGAATCAGTGTGACAATTGTGAATATTCATTCGCTACTGTCACACAACTGGGCAGGCAAGGGGGACGCAGTGCTCTGCGCCCCGAGCCCGCCCTTTTTTAAAGCCTATTAGACCTCAGGCTAATAGTCACGTGATTCAAAAAAACAAAACCCCGATTGGAATCCATGCGTCCGACACCCCGCATATAGATTTAGGGGGCCAGACGCATAGATGGGGGTTCCTATACTTTACACAGAAGTCCCATCCACCTATCAGACCGACCTCCTCTATGGAGACCTTTTCCTGATAACAATTTGCATTTTTGGGGAAACCCATAAATCATAAATGACGTAAAGCCCTAAACTGATAAGCATTGCAGAAGTGACAGTCTTTTTGTGATGTAGCTGAACGGTGATACTCCTGTGTTCTATAGACTAATGAATTCTTTATTTTTCTCTTTTCCTCAGTACGGTCACCTATGCGGCTGCTTCATCGCCTGCAGAGATATGCAGGAAGATTCCGATGAGAGCGAGGAAGAGGAAGAACAGCCCAATGAGGAAATGGAAGACCAGAGGGAGGAAAAGGAAACAAAGGAAGGAGAGGGGGTATTGGAAGAAGGGAACAAGGGAAACTGGAAAAAGGGGTTCATCAAGCCGTGTGACTTAGTGGTTATAGATGTAGCGGCGCGGCTTCTGATAGAGGATGAGGAGGACAAGAAAGCCTGTGGAGGAGAAGAAAGTGATGAAGTAGAAGAGAATGGAGAACAGGCAGAGAAAAAACATAAAGTGGGAATACGAGCCGCCTGGGCGCCCGCAAAAGACGGGGAAAAGACTGAAGAAGAGGAAGACGACTGCGAAGAGACCGAGGAGGCAGAAGTCGGATGTCGGTTTTGCTGCTGTCCTTATTGGCGTTGCCCTTCATTAAACCCAGTGACACATCTGACTAATCTCCTGGGTTGGCTCATAAGTCCTGTGTGGAACTGGATGAAAAACGTAAGTACCCTTGAAAATTCTACTGCTTAGGTAGTTCCTTAGATAACTAGCAGCCTCTCACAAGCAAGCAGGTTAGACCTAGAGGAAGAACAAAGCCTTCTGGGTAGCAGGAGACCATTCTTCCTATGGGGGAGGGGGGGGGGACACAAGTACAGTTCATAAAAAATTGGCCAGTGTTAAATTACAGATCTTTAACCACTTGCCTACTGGGCACTTTCACCCCCTTCCTGCCCAGGCCAATTTTCAGCGATCTCACACACTGAATGACAATTGCGCGGTCGTGCAACACTGTACCCAAATTGGCAATGGCATATCGCTTATTCTAGAGGATGAATAGTAATTGGGCAATGTTTTCTAGCCACTTGAAGACCGGGCTTTTTCTGGCACTTTTTGTTTACAAGTTTAAATCAGTATTTTTTTTTTTTTTGCTAGAATATTACTTATGACCCAAACATTATACATTTTATTTTAGCAGAGACCCTAGGGAATAAAATGGAGATTGTTGCAATTTGTCACACAGTAAATCAAACTGAATTTTTTTTCTGGAACAAATAGATTTTAATAAATAAAAAACAAAACACAATAGTTACCCCCATTTTTTTCTAAAAACTTGAAAGATGATGGTATGCTAAGTAAATAGATACCCAACATGTCACGCTTAAAGATTGCGCACGCTCGTGGAATGGCAACAAAGTACGGTACTTAAAAATCTCCATAGGCGACGCTTTAAACGCCTTTACAGGTTACCTGTTTAGAGTTACAGAGGAGGTCTAGCACTAGAAGTATTGCTCTCACTCCAATGTTTGTGGTGATACCACATATGTGTGGTTCGAATACCGTTTACATATGCGCGGGCAACTTACGTATGCGTTCACTTCTGTGCGCGAACACGGAGGGATGGGGGGGCGCTGTAATTCTGGCACTTTAATTCGGTCGCTCTGGTCCTCCAAGGCCATAGAGTAATTTATACTCCTATAAGTACTAAACTCATGACACTGGCTGAACATATAGAAAGGGTTCCTATACTGTACACAGAATTCCCCGCCACCTATCAGGATGATCTCCTCTATGGATATATTTTCCTGATAAAAACTAGCATTTTTGGGGAAGGTCATAAATGACATAATAATAAGTATTGCAGAAGTGACAGGCTGTCTGTGATATAGCTGAAAGGTGATGGTCCTGTATTATATCGACTAATAAATCCTTTTTATTTTCTGTTCCACAGAACCCTTGCACAATCAACTGCACCACCAGCTTTGGAGGTGAAGAAGATTCAGACGAGAGTGAGGAAAT
This sequence comes from Lithobates clamitans, assembly GCA_037952925.1. Taxonomy (NCBI): domain Eukaryota; kingdom Metazoa; phylum Chordata; class Amphibia; order Anura; family Ranidae; genus Lithobates; species Lithobates clamitans. The sequence goes on along the minus strand of JBBGZY010001446.1, from coordinate 205,071 downwards.
GGAGAGAGAGAGGCGGCTAAGAGAGTATAGGGAGAGAGAAGAGAAGAGAAGACAAGAGCAGCAGAGGGAGAGAGAAGAGCTGGAGAGAAAAGAGAAGGCTAAAGAAGAGCGGATGAGAGAGAGGGAACTAGAGGAGAGGAAGAGAGAAAAAAAGGGAAGAGAAGAGGAGAAAGCACGGGAAGAGAGAGTGAGAGCAAAGAGGGCGAGAGAAATGATGGCGAAAGTGAGGGAGAAAGAGGAGCGGGAGAAGAGAGAGAGAGAAAAAAAAGAGGGAGAGATAGTAAAAAGGGAAAGAGGAGAAGGTCAGGGAGGAGAGAGTGAGAGCAAAGCAGGCAAGAAGAAGGGATGGCTAAAGCGATGGCGAAAGAGGAGCGAGAGAAGTGAGAGAGAGAAAAAAAAAGAGTAAGAGATAGTAAAAAGGGGAAGAGGAGATGGTCAGGGAGGAGAGGGTAAGAGCAAAGAGGGTGAGAGAGAGGGGGGGTTTAGATGGTGTGAGAGAGGGAGGGTAAAGGTTTTGAAAGAGAGGGGGGTAGAGGGTGTGTGTGTGGGGGGGGGTAGAGGGTGTAAAAGAGAGCGAGGTTGGTAGAGGGTATGTGTGTGGGGGGGTAGAGGGTGTAAAAGAGAGCGAGGGGGGTAGAAGGTGTGTGTGGGGGGGTAGAGGGTGTAAAAGAGAGCGAGGGGGGTAGAGGGTGTGTGTGTGGGGGGGGGGGTAGAGGGTGTAAAAGAGAGCGAGGGGGGTAGAGGGTGTGTGTGTGTGGGGGGTAGAGGGTGTAAAAGAGAGCGAGGGGTGTAGAGGGTGTGTGTGGGGGGGGGGGTAGAGGGTGTAAAAGAGAGAGAGGGGGGTAGAGGGTGTGTGTGTGGGGGGGGTAGAGGGTGTAAAAGAGAGAGAGGGGGTAGAGGGTGTGTGTCTGGGGGGGTAGAGGGTGTAAAAGAGAGAGAGGGGGGTAGAGGGTGTGTGGGGGGGGGCAGAGGGTGTAAAAGAGAGAGAGGGGGTAGAGGGTGTGTGTGGGGGGGGGGGAGGTAGAGGGTGTAAAAGAGAGAGAGGGGGTTAGAGGGTGTGAGAGGGAGAAAGAGGGCTGTGAAGTGAATTCATGAAAGACAGAAGTTGTCAATCAAACCTGGTAAAGGTAAGTAAAAGGTAAGTTAAACCTTGGGTACTGTGGGTGGGTAGAGGACACAGGGGGACACTGTGGGTGGGTAGAGGACACAGGGGGACACTGTGGATGGGTAGAGGACACGGGGACACCGTGAGAGGTATCACAGACGCGTCCTGAATATCTTCTTCTTGCATGTATTGCAGATGCATGTGGCACTGTGTGATCTAATCACCAGGGCTTTCCCCATTGGCTTGTAAATGCCCCACTTAGACAGGGGGAGAGAGCTTGCTTGAGGTGCAATGAATTGCTTGCAGTGAGGTGGAAGGACAAACAAAATGTTTTCATTCTGTGTTGTTGAGAAGCCCCTCTGTGTTCATGACTACAACCGTAAAATGGAAGGGGTGGACTTCAACGACCAGATCATGGGGCCGTACTTAGTTGCCCGTAAGGCCAGACGTTTGTACAAAAAAAGTGTCTGAATACCTTTTCCAATGGGCTCTGTTGAACGCCTATGTACTATACAAAGCGTCAGGAAGAAGTGAATCCTTCCTAAAATTCCAGGAAGAGATCATCACAGCCCTTTTGTATCCAGAAGGTGCTGTGGCCCAATTTCCCAACCATCACAATACATAAATCAGTGACTTCAGTGCTGTAGGAGGTGACTTCACCACCACAGTTAAAAAAAAAAAGAACATATATGGCGAATCATAGGGGCTAGGGTGGACAGAGGGCAGATCGCCCCTATGCTGCGCCATATATTTTTTACACAGATTGCAATTAAAAAATTGAAATGTTTTATTGAAACTTGTTTTATTGTTAACCGTTGTTTGCTTTGCAGATACGCCACTCAGCTGCAGCACTGTTTTGTTTATTTTGACAGCAACAGGGTTTGCTCTCACGATACGTAAATCAGTGACTCCAGCACTGTAGGAGGTGATTATACCACTGCAGTTAAATAAAAGCGCATATTTTCCGAAGCGTAGGGGCAGGGGTGGACATAGGGGCAGATCGCCCCTATGCTTCGGCATATATTTTCATTCACTTTTCTTGGCAGAGATTTCTTCATCCACATCGATCAATGTGAATGGAGGAATCTGAATGGAGGAACAGTGCATGTATGCCCATCATTAAAAGTGGATGGATGCAGGGCGGTACTCTAATGGTAGGCATACCACACAATTTTTTTATTTCGATTAATGAGAATGGAGGAATCTATTAGGTTCTCTTTTTTTGTTCAGCTTACAGGCTGCATGAAGAAAAAGAACATTACAATATACGCCCAACAAGGACCAGAAACGTACTGGTATGTTGCTGGATTTGAGTGGTTATACCGGAATGATTCCTGCAGGTTTAGGCATCATCTTGGTATTGTTTTTTTCAGCCGGAGGATGGCTTTCATGTAAGAACAATCCTAGGGGCTAATTAACCGCTAGATTGCTTTTACAAGCAGTGGGAGGGCCCCCCGCCTTCTTCTATGGTTTTCTCTGGCTCTCCTGTCAATGCAGCCGGTGGTTCTGCCTGCTGACCATAGAGCTGATCGGAGACCAGAATGGCTCCAATCATCTCTATGGCCTAAGAAACGGGAAGCTACAAGCATTTCATCACTTCGTTTTTGCTGGATATAAACATCGTCATTGGGAAATTGAGAAAGCATCTTATCAAATCGATCTTGGTGTGGTCAGATGCTTTAAGAGCAGGGGAGAGATCTAGAGTCTAATGGACCCCAAATTCTTCAAAAAAGAGTACCTGACAGTACCTATTGCTGTCATAGGGGATATTTACACTCCCTGTGATAACAATAAAAATGATAAAAACAAAAATGAACCAAGATGGTGGAGGTGTAGGACGTATAGTTGAGGAGCTCTGCACCCATCAGGGAAAATCTATCCTGTTTTACTATCCTGGGACCTTCCTAAAACTGTTGCATCTCTCCAGAACCTTCCCCGCGGGGAATGCGATGAACCCGGAACAGATCCAAAGCACAAAAGCGGGGAAATACTCCTAAGTCTGCTGAGACTCTCGGAGGTGTGGACGCACACGTGGCCACTGCACATAACATGGCGTCTCAGATGGAGGACCCAGAACCAGAGCTCTTGGGACAGAGCAAATTTGATGCCCTCATGCAGGCGATCACTGGCTGCCAATCCTCACTGTCGACTCTTACTACTAAGATCAACCTTGTTCAGCTGGAAGTTGGCCGGATATGCCAGGACTTTGACAAGATTCACCAGAGGGTGACGGAGACCGAGCGTCGGCTGGGCAATGCGGAGGACCTGGTCCGTGACCACACAGCCTCCCTGCACACGCTACAGGTGAGAGTGCGATCCCTCGAATCCAGGACCGAAGATGCGGAGAACCACAATCGTAGAAACAGTCTAAGGATTGTAGGCCTCCCTGAGGGATCGGAAGGCCCCGACCCGGCTGCGTACACGGAGCGGCTGCTCTGCTCACTGTTCTCCCAGGCGACCTTCTCGTCCTTCTTCGCGGTGGAGCGAGCCCACAGGATGTCATCACAGCGTGGACCGCCTGGCTCCCCGCCGCGCACATTTATCTTCAGATCATTCAATTTACGCAATCGTGATTTAATCCTGAGGGAGGCTCGGAAGATGAAGGAGATCCGCCATGAGTCTGCATGCCTGATGTTTTTTCCGGACTTTTCAGTGGATACCCAAAAGCTTCGGAAAACATTTGATGAGGTGAAACAGGCTTTGAGAACCAAAGCCATTAAATATAGTATGCTATTTCCAGTTCTATTTGTCTTCTGAGTAAAACTTTAATTTGTTATGGCAACTAGTTGCGGAATCCTATATGCCTCCTTGCAGTTTCCGGCTAACCCATATTGTAATGGCCCTGCACTGTAAGTTTGCACCAATGACGTTGTCCAGGAGTCCACTTCACTACCACCCACTTGTACATGCGAGCTATTACCCCCCGCCCAGTCCCTGCGCAGCTCTGACATTGCAGCTCTATCTACATCAAAGTATACATTGAGGCTGCTAGGGCGCTGGGGGTGACACATATGGAGTTATCTTTGCATATCTAACTTACTATCTCTGCGGCTGCAGAGGTTATTCTCTCCACGGAACATCTCTACTCAGGGACTTATGCACTATTTTTCTTCTATGCAAAACTCCCATTTGATATGGCACCTGGCTGCGGGATTTTATGTGCCCCTTTGCTGAATTCGGCTACCCCATATTGTAATAGCCCTGTAATACAAGCTTATGCCAATGATATTGTCCAGGAGTCCACTTTACTATTACCCGCCCGTTGGCGGGATCTCCTCTGGACTTGGTGTTTTTGCGTCCCCTTTGTTCTGTTATTTTTGTCCGCTTTCTTTTTATGACCCCAAGTAGTCATTGACTATGGTTCAGTTTGGGGGGAAGGCATGCCCTGGTTTGGGTGGGTGTGCGGGGTGGGGGTGGGGTTGGGCTGTTGGGATGAGTTGGAGTGCTTATTAGTTCAAATTAAGGAATGTTACTGGTGTATGTACATTGATTTTGCAAATACTTTTGTTCTCTCTGAGTTCTGTGTTGGGGTGCTGTGGGGTGGGATGGTGATGACTTCTCCCCGGAGTCCGGATCCTTTGGTGACCCTGGCGTTTCTACAGCGCCAGATATATCTTTACCCACCCACATGGTGCACTTGACAATTATATCATGGAATGTCCGGGGGCTTAACTCCAGGATAAAACACTGGTATTTAATTTCCTTAAAGCTAATCGCCATGATATATGTATCTTCCAGGAAACCCATCTGATGGGCAGTAAGGTATTGGGGCTTAAAAAGCCCTGGGTGGGTCATTATTACCATGCCACCTACTCCTCATACACCAGAGGCGTAAGTGTGCTTATTTACAAATCCCTTTTTTTCACAATAATGGACTTGCATCTGGACCCTGGGGGGCGGTTTGTTATGCATATGGTAGTTGCTAATGTACCCATGGCGGTGGTGTGACTATATATCCCGCCGCCGGCATCCTTGACAATTTTAACTAGGATCACCCAGTACCTTGCAAACTTATTGGTGGAGAATATAGTTTTGGCAGGGGATTTTAACATGCCTCCCTGTCCTGCATTAGACAGGTTGACACCAGGGGGGTCCATGGACTCCCCACTCTCTCGTTGGGCGTCCACTTTTGGCCTTACTGATGTCTGGCGTTGGAAAAATCCCCTCCAGAGACGGTATACTTGTCAGTCTGCCACTTATACGGCCATGTCCAGAATAGATCTTGTATACGTTAGTGGCCCTGTCCTCAATAGAGTCCAAGACATATCTATCTTGCCACGGCGAATATCGGATCACACACCTGTCATGTTGCGCCTGAATGTTTGCCCTGCCCCCACCGTATGTCGGTGGTGCTTGTCACGATTCTGGATCTCGGATGACAGAGTCGCCCCCGCTGCGGAGGCAGATATGGCTACCTGTTGGGAATCGAATCCCCCTGCAACTGACACAGCCTCTAGCTGGGACGCTTTCAAAGTCTACGTGCGGGGATACTACCAGCAGAAAATAGGTCAAATTAGGCACCAATCTGGGCAGGATTTAGTTCTAGCAGAGCAGAGGGCTGAAACGCTTGAAAGACAGTACGTAACTAATAGGGATGAGGCGACACGTAGAGACCTACAGTGTGCTCTGCGAGAGGTGATGTTATTGTGGACCACATCGGCCAAGAAGTTACTACTTCATCACTCGCAACGTGTCTTTGAGCAAGGCAGACCGGTCGCCTCCTGGCGTGGCTGTTCAAGGAGCAGTTGACCATGACGGGTATTTCCCCCCTTAATGTCGGCTGCGGTTATAGTAGTGATACCTAAACCAGGCAAGGACCCCGAGCTATGCTCTTCATATAGGCCCATTTCACTACTAAATGTGGATGCAAAGATCCTTGGCTGATGATGGCTAATCGTCTTGGCAAAGTTATATTATCTTTGGTCCACAGAGATCAGACCGGGTTTATGCCGGGGAAGGGCACTGATATTAACTTACGGAGACTCTATACTGTCATGGCCAGGGTCCCGCCCGGGGGGGGGCGGTGGTGTGGTTGCCTTGGATGCTGAAAAGGCCTTTGACTCGGTGGAGTGGGAATACTTATGGCTTGTCCTTCAGAAGTTTGGCTTTGGACCTATCTTTATTTCCTGGCTGCGGATGCTCTACTCAGCCCCTTCAGGCAGAGTCAGGACGAATGGTACACTATTACCCTCCTTCCCGCTTCACCGAGGCACAAGGCAGGGATGTCCTCTCTCCCCGGCTCTTTTTGCACTGGCGATGCAGCGGCTGGCAGAGCTTTTGAGGACATCCTGGGAGGTCCAGGGCATCTCATTTCCCCCCTGGTCGAGAAAGTGTCTCTGTACGCAGACGACATGCTGCTATACCTGCATGATGCCCAACAATCTCTACAGGCGGCTTTGGATATTATTAACAGATTTGGATTCTTCTCAGGGATAAAGGTGAACTGGGACAAGTCGCTCCTGTTCCCATTGTTGCCGGGAAATCAGTTGGTGGACCCACGTACTCCTTTACATCTGGTCTCCCGATTCAAATACCTGGGGATTCATATCCAGAGGGACCCAATCAAATACTTAGAAGACAATGTATACCCAGTTCTCCAACAACTTATTCATAAATGTACTGCTTGGAAGACTGTTCCACTCACTCTGGTCGGAAGAGTTAACCTCATAAAAATGTCCTTTCTCCCAAAATTTCTTTGTCTTCCGACACTCCCCGGTCCCTATCCCTGCTGCCTTCTTTGCCAAGCTTGACCGAGTAATCTCCTCATTCATATGGGTGGGTTCAGTTCCCAGGGTGGCAAAGGCAAAGTTGCAACTGTCCCTGACTGAGGGCGGTCTGTCTCTCCCAGACTTTAAGAAGTATTACTGGGCGGCACAACTAATTACGGTGAGATGGTGGTTTGCTCAAGATATCTCCAATCCGGCAGTAAACTTAGAGGCGGCCATATTGGGATCCTATTCAGAACTTAGCAATCTGGTGTATCGTGGACCCAAGTATAGCCATCAGGTAACTACTCCCATGAAGACAACATTGATGGCCTGGAAGCAGGTTACTCAGGATCTAGGTGAGGTGAATACCATCTCTCCTCACACACCGATCTGGGGCAATCCATCTCTCCCTCACCTTACCTCTATACCTGACCCTCAGGTCTGGGCTAGATTTCAGATTACCAAACTGAGCCATATCATATCTGGAGGTTACATTCTATCCCTGGCAGAGCTCAAACAGCAATTTAACTTACCACCATGGATGTACTTTAGGTACATGCAGCTTAAACATGCCATAAGGGCTCAATTCCCTGCGGAGTGACTCTTGCTATTACTCTGTCGAGTCCCTCCTGGCAGCCGCCGAGATTGACCATACACTTTCCTCCATATATCTGAGACTTACATGTAGGGATGCATTGAACATAACTAGGTTGTTTAGGGTGTGGCAGAGGAACATTCCGACCCTGACGGAGGAGGACTGGACCGAGGACCTGAGGCAATGCTTACCTCTTTTGATCTCGGCCAGGGATCGTTTTGTTCAGCTTAAATTTTTGCACAGAGTGTATTACACTCCCACCAAACTCTTTAGAATATATCCGGGGGTATCGGACATTTGACCCTAAATGCAGTCAGTGGGTAATTTTATCCACATGGTGTGGGAGTGCCCTCACATTCAAACATTCTGGCAGGCAGTGGTAGCTGACGTGAATAGAGTTGCAGGTCTATCTTTGGACAGGGACCCTCTGATATTTCTCCTGGAAATTACAGATAATTTGAATACCTCTAAACACACTGCCCTATTTGTGTTTTACGAGGCTTATTATGCTCGGAAGACGATACTGACCAAATGGAAGCTCCCGGACCCCCCTGGGCTCCCAGCGTGGAAGGTTCTGGTTAATGCAGTCCTGCCCCTATATAAGCTTACTTGTATGGGTCGTAACTGTCCTCAAAAATTTGAAAAAATCTGGGCAGCATGGGTGCAGGCTAGACATCTTAAGATTTAGTTGACCTTGAATAGAGTGTGAGGTATTACCGTTGAGGGGCAATTTGACAGGAGTACTAGGGATAATCCTTCTAAGCTCTTCTCTTTCTGAGTTTATTTTTTTTTTTAAATATCCAGATTCTCTCTTATGTAGAACATCAGGTGACAAGACATACTTAGCTCCACTGAGAACATGGTCTTGGTGACTTCTATCTCTGCCCCTATACCTTCTCCTCCTTTCCCCTTCTTTCCTCCTTCTTTCCTTCCCCCTCCCTCCCCCCGCCTTTCTCTTCCCTCCCTCCCTCCCCTCCTCCCCTCCTCCCCCGTGATTTTTCCTCCCTTCCTCTCCCTTTTCTTCTCTTTATATATCACTGATTGATAGGAATATAGCTCCTATAAGATGTGCTACATCCTTAACTTGTACAGCGGATTATACTGAAGAATGCACTAGGAGGTTGAGATGATGTAACTTAGGAATAACTTGGAGCAAAAAGGGAAATGTTAATCACTTAAGGACTAGCCTTGTTTTGGAATTTAGGTATTTACATGTTTAAAACTGTTTTTTTTGCTAGAAAATTACTTAGAACCCCCAAACATTATTTATTGTTTTTTTTCTAACACCCTAGAGAATAAAATGGCGGTCATTGCAATACTTTTTTTCACACCGTATTTGCGTAGTGGTCTTACAAGCACGCTTTTTTGGGAAAAAAAATCACTTTTTTAAATAATAATAAAAGAAGACAGCAGTAAAGTTAGTTCTTATATTGTGAAAGATAATGTTACGCCGAGTAAATTGACACCCAACATGTCACGCTTCAAAATTGCGCCCGCTCGTGGAATGGCGTCAAACTTTTACGCTCAAAAATCTCCATAGGCGATGTTTAAAAAACTCTACAGGTTGCATGTTTTGTGTTACAGAGGAGGTCTAGGGCTAGAATTATTGCTCTCGCTCTAACGATCGCGGCGATACCTCACATGTGTGGTTTGATCACCGTTTTCATATGCGGGCGCTACTCACGTATGCGTTCGCTTCTGCGTAAATTGACACCCAACATGTCACGCTTCAAAATTGCGCCCGCTCGTGGAATGGCGTCAAACTTTTACGCTCAAAAATCTCCATAGGCGATGTTCAAAAAACTCTACAGGTTGCATGTTTTGCATTACAGAGGAGGTCTAGGGCTAGAATTATTGCTGTCGCTCTAACGATCGTGGCGATACCTCACATGTGTGGTTTGACCACCGTTTTCATATGCGGGCGCTACTCACGTATGCGCTCGCTTCTGCGCGCAAGCTCGTCGGGACGGGGGGTTTTAACCACTTGCCGACCGCCTAACGCAGATATACTGCGGCAGAGCGGCACGGGCAGGCAAAATCACGTACCCGTACGTGATCTGCCTCCCGCGGGCGGGGGGTCCGATCGGACCCCCCCCCCGGTGCCATCGGCGGTCGGCATCTGACTGGGAGCGTCGGGAGGCGAGGGGGAGACCATCCGATCGTGGCCCCCCCCTCGCGATCGCTCCCAGCCAATGGAAATGCTCCTCTGCCTGTGTGTCGTTTCACACAGGCAGAGGATGTGATGTCATCTCTCCTCGGTCTGGCAGTTTCCGTTCCAGCGCCGAGGGGAGATGACAAGTGAGTGCACAACACACACACACACACAGTAGAACATGCCAGGCATACTTTACACCCCCGATCCCCCCCCGATCGCCCCCCGATCCCCCCCCAATCACCCCCCCCCCCCCCTGTCACAAACTGACATTAGCAGTATTTTTTTTTTTTTTTTTTTCTGATTACTGCATAGTGTCAGTTTGTGACAGTTAGTGTTAGGGCAGTGAGTATTACCCCCCTTTAGGTCTAGGATACCCCCCTAACCCCCCCTAATAAAGTTTTAACCCCTTGATCACCCCCTGTCACCAGTGTCGCTAAGCGATCATTTTTCTGATCGCTGTATTAGTGTCGCTGGTGACGGTAGTTAGGAACGTAAATATTTAGGTTCGCCGTCAGTGTTTTATAGCGTCAGGGACCCCCCTATACTACCTAATAAATGTTTTAACCCCTTGATTGCCCCCTAGTTAACCCTTTCACCACTGATCACTGTATAACCGTTACGGTTGACGCTGGTTAGTTCGTTTATTTTTTATAGTGTCAGGACACCCGCCGTTTATTACCGAATAAAGGTTTAGCCCCCCGATCGCCCGGCGGTGATATGCGTCGCCCCAGGCAGCGTCAAATTAGCGCCAGTACCGCGAACACCCACGCACGCAGCATATGCCTCCCTTAGTGGTATAGTATCTGATCGGATCAATATCTGATCCGATCAAATCTATACTAGCGTCCCCAGCAGTTTAGGGTTCCCGAAAACGCAGTGTTAGCAGGATCAGCCCAGATACCCGCTAGCACCTGCGTTTTGCCCCTCCGCCCAGCCCAGCCCAGCCCACCCAAGTGCAGTATCGATCGATCACTGTCACTTACAAAACACTAAACGCATAACTGCAGCGTTCGCAGAGTCAGGCCTGATCCCTGCGATCGCTAACAGTTTTTTTGGTAGCGTTTTGGTGAACTGGCAAGCACCAGCCCCAGGCAGCGTCAGGTTAGCGCCAGTACCGCTAACACCCACGCACACACCGTATACCTCCCTTAGTGGTATAGTATCTGATCGGATCAATATCTGATCCGATCAAATCTATACTAGCGTCCCCAGCAGTTTAGGGTTCCCAAAAACGCAGTGTTAGCGGGATCAGCCCAGATACCTGCTAGCACCTGCGTTTTGCCCCTCCGCCCGGCCCAGCCCAGCCCACCCAAGTGCACTATCGATCGATCACTGTCACTTACAAAACACTAAACGCATAACTGCAGCGTTCGCAGAGTCAGGCCTGATCCCTGCGATCGCTAACAGTTTTTTTGGTAGCGTTTTGGTGAACTGGCAAGCACCAGCCCCAGGCAGCGTCAGATTAGCGCCAGTACCGCTAACACCCACGCACGCACTGTACACCACCCTTAGTGGTATAGTATCTGATCGGATCAATATCTGATCCGATTAGATCTATACTAGTGTCCCCAGCAGTTTAGGGTTCCCAAAAACGCAGTGTTAGCGGGATCAGCCCAGATACCTGCTAGCACCTGCGTTTTGCCCCTCCGCCCAGCCCGGCCCAGCCCACCCAAGTGCAGTATCGATCGATCACTGTCACTTACAAAATACTAAACGCATAACTGCAGCGTTCGCAGAGTCAGGCCTGATCCCTGCGATCGCTAACAGTTTTTTTGGTAGCGTTTTGGTGAACTGGCAAGCGCCAGCGGCCTAGTACACCCCGGTCGTAGTCAAACCAGCACTGCAGTAACACGTGGTGACGTGGCGAGTCCCATAAGTGCAGTTCAAGCTGGTGAGGTGGCAAGCACAAGTAGTGTCCCGCTGCCACCAAAAAGACAAACACAGGCCCGTCGTGCCCATAGTGCCCTTCCTGCTGCATTCGCCAATCCTAATTGGGAACCCACCGCTTCTGCAGCGCCCGTACTTCCCCCATTCACATCCCCAACCAAATGCAGTCGGCTGCATGAGAGGCATTTTTATGTCCTCCCGAGTACCCCTACCCAGCGAACCCCCCAAAAAAAGATGTTGTGTCTGCAGCAAGAGCGGATATAGACGTGACACCCGCTATTATTGTCCCTCCTGTCCTGACAATCCTGGTCTTTGCATTGGTGAATGTTTTGAACGCTACCATGCACTAGTTGACTATTAGCGTAGGGTACAGCATTGCACAGACTAGGCGCACTTTCACAGGGTCTCCCAAGATGCCATCGCATTTTGAGAGACCCGAACCTGGAACCGGTTACCGTTATAAAAGTTAGTTACAAAAAAAGTGTAAAAAAAAAAAAAATATATGAAATAAAAAAAATAGTTGTTGTTTTATTGTTCTCTCTCTCTCTATTCTCTCTCTCTATTGTTCTGCTCTTTTTTACTGTATTCTATTCTGCAATGTTTTATTGTTATTGTTATTGTTATTGATTGTTATTGTTATTGTTATTGTTATTGATTGTTATTGTTATTGTTATTATGTTTTATCATGTTTGTTTTTCAGGTGTGTAATTATTTACACTTTACTGTGCTTTATTGTTAACCATTGTTAACCATTTTTTTGTCTTCAGGTACGCCATTCACGACTTTGAGTGGTTATACCAGAATGATGCCTGCAGCTTTAGGTATCATCTTGGTATCATTCTTTTCAGCCAGCGGTCGGCTTTCATGTAAAAGCAATCCTAGTGGCTAATTAGCCTCTAGACTGTTTTTACAAGCAGTGGGAGGGAATGCCCCCCCCCCCCCCCAACATCTTCCGTGTTTTTCTCTGGCTCTCCTGTCTCAACAGGGAACCTGAAAATGCAGCCGGTGATTCAGCCAGCTGACCATAGAGCTGATCAGAGACCAGAGTGGCTCCAAACATCTCTATGACCTAAGAAACCGGAAGCTACGAGCATTTTATGACGTAGATTTCGCCGGATGTAAACAGCGCCATTGGGAAATTGGGAAAGCATTTTATCACACCGATCTTGGTGTGATCAGATGCTTTGAGGGCAGAGGAGAAATCTAGGGTCTAATAGACCCCAATTTTTGCAAAAAAGAGTACCTGTCACTACCTATTGCTATCATAGGGGATATTTATATTCCCTGAGATAACAATAAAAATGATTTAAAAAAAAAAAAATGAAAGGAACAGTTTAAAAATAAGATAAAAAAATAATAATAATAAAGAAAAAAAAAAAAAAAAAAAAAAAAAGCACCCCTGTCCCCCCTGCTCTCGCGCTAAGGTGAACGCAAGCGTTGGTCTGGCGTCAAATGTAAACAGCAATTGCACCATGCATGTGAGGTATCGCCGCGAAGGTCAGATCGAGGGCAGTAAGTTTAGCAGTAGACCTCCTCTGTAAATCTAAAGTGGTAACCTGTAAAGGCTTTTAAAGGCTTTTAAAAATGTATTTAGTTTGTCGCCACTGCACGTTTGTGCGCAATTTTAAAGCATGTCATGTTTGGTATCCATGTACTCGGCCTAAGATCATCTTTTTTATCTCATCAAACATTTTGGCAATATAGTGTGTTTTAGTGCATTAAAATGTAAAAAAGTGTGTTTTTTCCCCAAAAAATGCGTTTGAAAAATCGCTGCGCAAATACTGTGTGAAAAAAAAAAATGAAACACCCACCATTTTAATCTGTAGGGCATTTGCTTTAAAAAAAATATATAATGTTTGGGGGTTCAAAGTAATTTTCTTGCAAAAAAAAATTATTTTTTTATGTAAACAATAAGTGTCAGAAAGGGCTTTGTCTTCAAGTGGTTAGAAGAGTGGGTGATGTGTGACATAAGCTTCTAGATGTTGTGCATAAAATGCCAGGACAGTTCAAACCCCCCCCAAATGACCCCATTTTGGAAAGTAGACACCCCAAGCTATTTGCTGAGAGTCATGTTGAGTCCATGGAATAATTTATATTGTGACACAAGTTGCGGGAAAGAGACAATTTTTTATTTTTTTTATTTTTTTTTGCGCAAAGTTGTCACTAAATGATATATTGCTCAAACATGCCATGGGAATATGTGAAATTACACCCCAAAATACATTCTGTTGCTTCTCCTGAGTACGGGGATACCACATGTGTGGGACTTTTTGGGAGCCTAGCCACGTACGGGACCCCGAAAACCAAGCACCGCCTTCAGGCTTTCTAAGGCCGTAAATTTTTGATTTCACTCTTCACTGCCTATCACAGTTTCGGAGGCCATGGAATGCCCAGGTGGCACAAAACCCCCCCAAATGACCCCATTTTGGAAAGTAGACACCCCAAGCTTTTTGATGAGAGGTATAGTGAGTATTTTGCAGACCTCACTTTTTGTCACAAAGTTTTGAAAATTGAAAAAAGAAAAAAAAAAAATTTTTTTCTCGTCTTTCTTTATTTTCAAAAACAAATGAGAGCTGCAAAATACTCACCATGCCTCTCAGCAAATAGCTTGGGGTGTCTACTTTCCAAAATGGGGTCATTTGGGGGGGGTTTGTGCCACCTGGGCATTCCATGGCCTCCGAAACTGTGATAGGCAGTGAGGAGTAAAATCAAAAATGTACGCCCTTAGAAATCCTGAAGGCGGTGCTTGGTTTTCGGGGTCCCGTACGCGGCTAGGCTCCTAAAAAGTCCCACACATGTGGTATCCCCGTACTCAGGAGAAGCAGCTAAATGTATTTTGGGGTGCAATTCCACATATGCCCATGGCCTGTGTGAGCAATATATCATTTAGTGACAACTTTGTGCAAAAAAAAAAAAAAAAAAAAAAATTTGTCACTTTCCCGCAACTTGTGTCAAAATATAAAACATTCCATGGACTCAACATGCCTCAAAGCAAATAGCTTGGGGTGTCTACTTTCCAAAATGGGGTCATTTGGGGGGGTTTTATGTCATCTGGGCATTTTATGGCCTTCAAAACTGTGATAGGTAGTGAGGAATAAAATCAAAAATGTACGCCCTTAGAAATCCTGAAGGCGGTGCTTGGTTTTCGGGGCCCCGTACGCGGCTAGGCTCCCAAAAAGTCCCACACATGTGGTATCCCCGTACTCAGGAGAAGCAGCTAAATGTATTTTGGGGTGCAATTCCACATATGCCCATGGCCTGTGTGAGCAATATATCATTTAGTGACAACTTTTTGTAATTTTTTTTTTTTTTTTTTTTTTTGTCATTATTCAATCACTTGGGACAAAAAAAATGAATATTCAATGGGCTCAACATGCCTCTCAGCAAATTCCTTGGGGTGTCTACTTTCCAAAATGGGGTCATTTGTGGGGGTTTTGTACTGCCCTGCCATTTTAGCACCTCAAGAAACGACATAGGCAGTCATAAATTAAAGGCTGTGTAAATTCCAGAAAATGTACCCTAGTTTGTAGACGCTATAACTTTTGCGCAAACCAATAAATATACACTTATTGACATTTTTTTTACCAAAGACATGTGGCCGAATACATTTTGGCCTAAATGTATGACTAAAATTGAGTTTATTGGATTTTTTTTAGAACAAAAAGTAGAAAATATCATTTTTTTTCAAAATTTTCGGTCTTTTTCCGCGTATAGCGCAAAAAATAAAAACGGCAGAGGTGATCAAATACCATCAAAAGAAAGCTCTATTTGTGGGAAGAAAAGGACGCAAATTTCGTTTGGGTACAGCATTGCATGACCGCGCAATTAGCAGTTAAAGCGACGCAGTGCCGAATTGTAAAAAGTGCTCTGGTCAGGAAGGGGGTAAAACCTTCCGGGGCTGAAGTGGTTAAAAAACAAATGTTTTTATTTATTTTACATGATTTTATTTATTTTTACACTGTTTTAAAAAAAATGTAATAGAAAAAAGCATGACAGGACCTCTTAAATATGAGATCTGGGGTCAGAAAGACCTCAGATCTCATATTTACACTATAATGCAATAATTAAAAAAAAAAGTCATTTAAAAAAATGACATTGAAAAAAATGTGCCTTTAAGACGTATGGGCGGAAGTGACGTTTTGACGTCGCTTCCGCCCTGCAGCGTCATGGAGACGAGTGGGCGCCATCTTCCCCTCACTTGTCTCCAGGCACAACAAGGGGACAGACGCGATCGCCTCTGCCGCTACCGACGGCTCCGGTAAGCGGCGGAGGGCACTGGATCACGGCGGGAGGGGGGGCCCCTCTCCCGCCACCGATAAAAGTGAACTCACGGCGAATCCGCCGCAGAGACCACTTTTATCTGAAAGCCGACCGCCGCACGAAAACGGGGATACCGGGGTTATGCCAGATAGCTTAGCGCCAAACTTAGGACGTACATCGGCGTGCGGCGGTCGGCAAGTGGTTAATCTACACTACTCGGTTTTCATGGAATATTGTTGATGCTATCAGCACTGTCTAAAAATGTATTTTGCAATGTCAGTACACTGTTCACATGTATGATGTCTTGCTATTTCAATAAACATTCCTTCTGTTAAAAATAAATAAATAAATAAAATATAAAAGCAAAATAAATAATAGTAATTAAAAAAAAAAAAAAATGAAAGCACCCCCGTCCCCATGTGCTCGTGGCGAACGCGAGCATCTGTCTTGTGTCGTATGTAAACGGCAATTGCACCATGCATGTGAGGTACCACCGCGAACATCAGATTGTGGGCAGTAATTCTAGCAGTAGAGCTCCTCTGTAAATCTAAAGTGGTAACCTGTAAAGGCTTTTAGAGACTTTTAAAAGTGTATGTAGCTTGTTGCCGCTGCATGGGCGTGCACAATTTTAAAGCATGTCATGTTTTGTATGTACTCGGCTTAAGATCATATTTTATGCATTAGAATTCAAAAAAGTGTTTATTTTTTCCAAAAAAATTGCGTTTGGAAAATCGTTGCGCAAATACTGTGTAGGGAAAAAAAAATTGCAACACCCACCATTTTAATCTGTAGGGCCTCTGCTTTAAAACAATATATAATGTTTGAGGGTCCTAAGTAATTTTCGAGCAAAAAAAAAAAAAAAAAAATTTTCATGTGCTGCTGTGTCAGTGTCACTGTGAGAGTCAATTTCACTTGTGTGTGTGCGCCCATTCTAATTTCTTGCCCTCTTGAGTCCTGTCGCAAAAAGAAGGGGATTTGAGACATATATTGCAGAACATGGCACCACGACCAGTAATATTTGAGCAAAAACAAAAAAAAATTAAAAAAGAAGAAAAACAGACTTTAAAGATTGCCACTGTAATCCCAGATAGGAAAGAGGAATGGTCTCTTATTTTAAGTAAAAATATATAATTTATTTAAATCACATTAAAAAACACATATAAAAAAAAGCTAAAATATAAATATACACAAGAACATATCTGAAAAAGTACACTGTCTCATACAAGAGAACAGATGAGGAAGTGGCATGGATGGCCTAAGGGACCGGGAAGCCAGATAGTCCTAGAAGATTCCTTCTGGCTTCAAGGCCAAGCTTACAAAACTTCAAAATCAGTGCCAGTGGATCGCTACGCGTTTCGCCTTTAGCTTCTTCAGGAGAACCTATTGGTACTAAGAAATATATCATAATCACTATTGGGTTCATATAGAAATGTATTATACTGGATTGTTATACATCATTCAAAAAATATATATATATTCTCTTTCAATAGTTTTTTTACTGGTTTATCACAAGAGAAAGAATTAGCAATGTGGATATTGTTCATTGTACATTAGGTTGTTGTACATAATGTACAACAGAAAAGTATAACTGACAATATCTAACAGAAATTACTAACCTGGAAATGGCTTATGTTGTATGTTTAATTCAACAACCGTGAGTGTGTGGTTCCGTCTTCTGCCAGGCACCCCACTTGGGAGCACTTTTGTGTCCGGGAGAAGAAATGGACCACCGTAGATTATGGTTATATGAACTCAGTTCGAAGTTCAAATTAACCACTTGCCGACCATCCGCCACAGTTGTACTGCAGCAGAATGGCACAGGCAGGCAAATCGCTGTCATGTTACGTCAAGCGCGCAGCTGGCGGGGGGAAGGGGCACGCGCGCCCCCCCAGCCGGCCGCGACGATCGGATTTGATCAGGAACCGATCAATCCCCAGGCCCCGCCCAATTAAATCTGGCCTGGACCTGGTGATCGCTCCTGGCGAATAAGATCCTTGCCCTGACGTGTAAGTGTAAACACTGACAGGGGAAGTGATGTCATCTCTCCTCATGTCGGTCTTTTCGTTCCAGACCAAGAGGAGAGAGCATCGAAAAGTGAGTTGCACCAACACTACACTGACACCGGGTAACATAGGCACACAATTCACCCCCCAGTTAAGCCCTTCTTCACCTGTTACTGTGTCACCCAGTGCAGCATTCAGATTTTTTTTTTATCCCTGTACTGGTGTCATTAGTGACACTAATCAGTGTTAGGGTAATTAGTATTAGTCTCAGATAGGTCTAGGGACCCCCCCCCCCATAAAGGTTTAACCTCTTGATTACCCCCTGTCACCTGTGATCACAGTATAAGTGTCACGGGTGACACAGTTTAGCTAGATTTTTTTATAGCGTCAGGGCACCCGCCGTATTTTACCCAATGAAGGTTTAACCCCCTCATCACCCGGCGGGTGATCAAAGCTAGGTTTTAGCGTCAGATAGGGTCTGCGTCGCCCCAGGCACTGTCAGATCAGTGCCAGTACCACTAACACCCATGCACACACCATACGCCTCCCTTAGTAGTATAGTGTCTGAACGGATCGATATCTGATCTGATCAGAGCTATATTAGCGTCCCCAACAGTTTAGGGTTCCCAAAAATGCAGTGTTAGCGGGATCAGCCCAGATACCTGCTAATACATGCGTTCAGCTGCCCAGCCCTGCCCACCCAAGTGCAGTATCAATCGATCACTGTCACTTACAAAAACACATAACTGCAGCATTCGCAGAGTCAGGCCTGATCCCTGCGAACGCTAACAGGTTTTTTTTTCAGCGCTTGAAGCAGTTGCTGACATTAAGGAGCTTTTTTTCCTGTGAGTCTCACTAGTGTACCAGTAAATTTAGAGACCAAAATGTCAAATCGAAGGTACACTAGTGAAGAGGAAGTCACTCATCTGTCAGATTCAGGCACAGAATACGAACCTGTAGACAGCAGCGGCACCCTGATAGATAGATCTGATGACGGAGATGTGGTCCCTGCCGAGGTCAGGCGTACCCGACCCCGTTCTTCTGTTGTTGAGGTGCAAGAACAGCAGGGCTCTCGTATGGAGCAGAGAGTCAGAACTAGCGCCGCTCATCCTTCTGGTGAACTGGCAAGCACCAGCGGGCCTAGTACATCCTGGTCATACATCCAGCACTGCAGTAACACGTGGTGACGTGGCGAGTCCCATAAGTGCAGTTCAAGCTGGTGAGGTGGCTAGCACGAGTAGTGTCCCGTTGCCACCAAGAAGAAAACAAAAACAAGCACGCCAAGCCCAATGTGCCCTTCCTGCTGCATTCGCCAATCCTAATTGGAAGCCCACCACTTCTGCAGCACCCGTACTTCCCCCATTCACTGGCCAACCCGGAATTCAGGAAACAGTTGATTTTACATCACTTGATTTTTATTCGCTGTTTTTCACAGAAGATCTCTATAGATTTATTGTGGACCAAAGCAATTTATATGCTGGTCAATTCATAGCCGCTAATCCCCAGCTGACCCTTGCCAGAGATTGGAAACCAATTACGGTTTCCGAATTTAAGACCTTCCCGGGCCTATCCCTCTTCATGGGCATAACTAAAAAGAGTGAGTTGCGGTCATATTGGTCCACTGACCTAAATCACCATATGCCCGTGTTCTCTGCCTCCATGACCAGGACATGATATGAGCAGATCTTATGGTTCATGCACTTCAATGACAATGAACTCTGTCATCCTCGGGTGACCCTGTAAACCACTTCAACCAACATTTTGCAGACTTGTTTACTCCTGATCAAGTTGTCTGCGTTGATGAGTCCCTGATTACGTTTTCTGGCCGCTTGTCTATCAAACAGTATCTTCCCAGCAAGCGTGCCAGATATGGGGTCAAGATGTATAAGCTCTGTGACAGGGCCACGAGCTATACATATAGTTTTATGGTTTACGAGGAAAAAAATAGTCACGTAGAGCCGGAGAACTGCCCAGACTACATAGGAAGCGCTGGTAAGATTGTGTGGGACTTGGTGTCACCCTTATTCAGAAAGGGATACCACTTGTACGTGGACAATTATTACATGAGCGTGCCACCTTTTAGTCACCTTTTTGATTATGGAATTGGTGCATGTGGCACCATGCGATCTAATCGCCAGGGCTTCCTCCAACAGCTTGTAGAATCCCGACTTAGACAGGAGGAGAGAGCCTGCTTGAAGTGTAATAATTTATTAGCAGTGAAATGGAGGGATTCATGGATTGTTTTTGTTCTGTCCTCTCTTCACGTAGATACGACAGTCCAAATTTCTACGGCGACTGGTGTTGTGGAGAAACCCCTCTGTGTCCATGAGTACAACCTTAATATGGGAGGGGTGTACCTCAACGACCAGTTGTTGGTGCCATACCTAATTGCTCGTAAGGCCAGACAGTAGTACAAAAAAGTGTCCGTATATTTATTTCAATTGGCTCTGCTGAATGCTTTTGTGCTATACAAAGCTTTAGGACGGACTGGATCCTTCCTTAAATTCCAGGAAGAGATCTTCAGAGCCCTTCTGTTTCCAGACGGTGCTCCACCTCACCTTCCCAACGCAAATGCAGTGAGCCGGCTGCATGAGAGGCATTTTCCAGATGTCCTCCCTGGTAGTCCCACACAAAGAGCACCCCAAAAAAGACGTGTCTGTAGACACGGATATAGGTGTGACACCCGCTTTTGCTGTTCCTCCTGTCCCGGCCAACCTGGTCTTTGCATCCAGGGCTGTTTCTGTTGCTGCCACACTCTAGTGGAGTATTAGTATAGGGTACAGCATGGCACAGTCTGGGGCACACATTCACAGAGGGTCTCGAAAGATGTTAGTCAGGAAACTGGCTATATTATTTTAGAGACCCTAGCCTGGAACGTTTAAAGTTTTTAAAGTTTTACAAAAGTGTGTAAATAAAAGTTTAAAAAAGCATACTTTATCAGACTCTAAAATACCCTAAATTACTCAGTCAGAATGTTTTTTTGACAAGGAATCTAGAATTGTTAAACTGTAAAATGGTCCAACTGTTCATTCATGCTTAATGCAGAATGCTGTATGATAACCTCTTGTTTGTACAAATTATCCAGAAAACAATAAAAATTATGGGACAAAAAAAGCATAAAAAAGCACAAAATTGTTGTAATTTTATTGAGTTAATGTTCTGTTCTTGCTGTTGTTAATGTGTTTTATTGTTGACCATTGATTGCTTTGCAGGCACACCATTCAGCTGCAGCACTAATCTGTTTATTCTGACAGCAACAGGATGTGCTTTCAGAATACAGAAAACCAATCACCACCTTTAGGCTCTCTAATGGCCCATACACACGAGCAGAAATTCCACCAGCAAAAGTCCGATGAGAGCTTTTTGTCCTGAAAATGCGACCGTGTGTATGCTCCATCGGACTTTTGCTGGCGAAATTCCAGCAAGCAAAAGATTGAGAGCAGGTTCTCAATTTTTCGGTCGGAAAAAGTTCTGATCGGAAATTCCAATCGTCTGTACCAATTCCGACGCGCAAAATTCCTACGCATGCTCGGAAACAATTTGACGCATGCTCGGAAGCATTGAACTTCATTTTCGCGGCTCGTCCTAGTGTTGTACGTCACCGCGTTCTTGACGGTCGAAAGTTCAGCGAACTTTTGTGTGACCGTGTGTATGCAAGCCAAGCTTGAGCGGAATTCCATTGGAAAAACCATCCAATGCCAAGGTAACACTACCCCCCCCCCCCAAATGACCCCTTTTCAATAAAGTAGACACCCCAAGGTATTTGCTAAGAGGCACGGTGAGTATTTTGCAGATTTCATTTGTTGCCACAATTTCTTGGAAAATGAAAAGAAAGAAAAACAGAAGAAGAAAACAAAAATGTCTTTTTTCTTTTTTTATTTTTCAAAACCTTGTGACAAAAGAATTAGATCTGCAAAATACTCAACATGCCTCGCAGCAAATAGCTTGGGGTGTCTACTTTACGAAAAGGGGTCATTTGGGGGAGCGGGGGGGGGGGTTGTGCTATTTTGGCATTTCAGGGCCTTCTAAACTGTGATAGTTAGTGTAGGTAGGTAGGTAGTGAGGAAGTGAAATGAGCAATTTACGCCCTTAGAAAGCCTGAAGGCGGTGATTGGTTTTCAGGGTCCTGTACATGGCTAGACTGCAAAAAAATCTCAAACGTGTGGTATCCCCTGTCAATATCCGGGGTGATTGAACTAAAGTGGTGCATGCGATTTGAAGAAATCGTGTCAGTCCAGACTGCATTTTTATGGGCATGGCAGCCCACAGAACGTTCAAAATAACAACAGCAATTTCCCTCGCGGGGGTTCCACCATTACTGTGACTTGTTAGTTCAGCCTCCTGGCTTACTCACTTGTGACACAGCTGCTTCAGGGCTCACGCCTAAGGTCTTAGGTCTGCTCCTCAAACCTGTACGCTCAAGCTGCCACCTGCAGCCCCTCCGTCCCAGAGAAGATGGGAGCCCTCCTGACTCTCATACACAGACCTCGTGTCTGTAGGGTGGAGTCCTCCTGACTCCTGTGCCAGACCTCTTGTCTGTCCGGGTGGAGCTGTCTCCAAGTGGGAGCCCTGAGCTCTAATTCTGGGAAGAATATGAACCCAGCCCACAGGTGTACAATCAGCATGCCTGCCTCTGAAAAGAAACAGGCGTAGATTGCAAATACACGCAGTGACCCGGGGTTGCATCTCTACACTCCATACTCAGAAGAAGCAGCAGAATGTATGTTGGGGTGTAATTTCACATATACCTATGGCATGTGTGAGCAATATATTACTTAAAAGAGAAGTATAGCCAAAGCTCGTTTGGCTGTACTCCTATGGATCACAGGAGTGCAATTCGTTTTGCACTCCTGTAACCCGTTTTCAGCAGAGAGCAGACTGAAGTCCGCTCTCTGCTGACGTCACCAATGTCAGTCCTCCCGACCACGGAGTCTGGATCCACCAGATGCCTGGAGAGACACAGACAAACACACAGGGATTTCTCCAGAATGACAAAAGGTGGAAATCTGCAACAAAGGTTGTTATAAGGCTTCTCCCACACTGGGGCGGGGGGGGCGATAGCGGTAAAGCGCTGCTAGTTTTATAGGCACTTTACTCCTGTTATGACGGCGCTTTTTGGCCGCTAGCAGGGCGCTTTTAAAAAAAGGGTTAAAAGTGCCTGCAAAGCGCCGCTGCCGAAGCGCTTTGCAGGCACTTCGGCAGCGCTGCCCATTGATTTCAATGGCAGGGGCGGTGGAGGAGCGGTGTATACCTACCTCCCCCACCGCCCCAAAGATGCTGCTTGCAGGACTTTTTTCTCTGTCCTGCAAGCGCACCGCCTCAGTGTGAAAGCACTCTGGCTTTCACACTGGGGTGGTTTGAGAGGCGATTTTCAGGCGCTTAACAGGCGTTATTTTTAGCACAAAAACACCTGAAAAGCGCCTCAGTGTGAAAGGGGTCTTATCCTCGTAATGTACATAGATCACCCAGGGGGGAATGTTTTTTTCTCAACAAAAATGGAGTTATGCTTCACCCGCTTGCCGACCAGCCACCGTCATTATACTGCGGCAGGTCGGAACCGATGCACGTGGCCGGCAGTTGCGATGACCGCCGGCCACGCGCGATTGCAGGCTGAGAGCCAAAACAAGGACGTCTCTGTGTGTAAACACACAAATATCTGTTCTGTGAGGAGAGACAGATTGTGTGTTCCTACTAGCTAGGAACAACAATCTGTCATCTCCTCTAGTCATTTCCATCCCCCTACATTTAGAAAACACACGAGGGAACACAGTTAACTTCTTGATCGCCCCCTAGTGTTAACCCCTAACTCCTTCCCTGCCAGTGACATTTACACAGTAATCAGTGCATTTTTATAGCACTGATCGATGTATAAATGTCAATGGTCCCAAAAATAATAAAAATGCCATAAATCTTTCCCATAGTTTGTAGACGCTATAACTTTTGCGCAAACCAATCAATATAAGCTTATTGCGATTTTTATTACCAAAAACATGTGGAAGAATACATATCAGCCTAAACTGAGGAAGAAATTAGTTTTTTTATATTTTTGGGGGGATATTTATTATAGCAAAAAGTTTAAAAAAATGCTTTTTTTTTCAAAATGTTTGCTTTTTTTTGTTTAAAGCGCAAAAAATAAAAACCGCAGAGGTCATCAAATACCACCAAAAGAAAGCTCTATTTGTCGGAAAAAAAGGATGTCAATTTTGTTTGGGTAAAGCGCTGAACGACCATGCAATTGTCAGTTAAAGCAACGCAGTGCCGTATCGCAAAACATGGCCTGATCATCAAGCAGGCAAATCTTCCGAGGCTGAAGTGGTTAAGTGACAACTCCAAAGAAATGCTGGTAGGTTAATTGGCTTCTGTCCAAAATTGGCCCTAGTATATGAATGGGGACCTTGGATTGAGGGTAGGGATTGATGTGAGTGTGCGATGTACACTTGTCCTAAGGACAAGGGTCAGGGTTGTAGACACACACTCACTCAGGTTGAACTGGATGGACTGGTGTCTTTATTCAACCTTACTAACTATGTAAAAATAAAAGAAACTTTTTTTGTCGCAAAGAATTTGTGGCAAAAATAAAATATTTCATAGGCTCAACATGCCTCTCAGCAAATAGCTTGGGATATCTACGTTCAAAAATGGGGTTATTTGGGGGGGTTTGTGCTATCTTGGCATTTCAGGGCCTCCAAAACTGTGATAGGTAGCGAGGAAGTGAAATGAGCAATTTACGCCATTTGAAATCCTAAAGGCGGCGATTGGTTTTCGGCACCCTATGCAGCCAGCCTCCCAAAAAGACTCACACATGGGGTATCCCCGTACTCAGGAGAAGCAGCTAAATGTATTTTGGAATGCAATTCCACATATAACCATGCCATGTGTGAGAAATATATAATTTAGTGACAACTTTGTGTAAAAATGTTTATTTTTTTTTTGTCATTTTTCAAAAACAAGTGACAAAAAAATAAAATCTTCCATGGGCTCAACATGCCTCTCAGCAAATTCCTTGGGGTGTCTACTTTCCAAAAAGGGGTCATTTTGGGGGGGTTGTGCTGCCCTGGCATTTTAGCACCTCAAGAAATGAGGTAAACCATAGCTCCCAACTGTCCCTGATTTTGAGGGACTGTCCCTGATTTGGAGCAATGTCCCTCTGTCCCTCATTCCTCCTCATTTGTCCCTCATTTTGGTCTGATCCATATAGTTGTATATAAAATGCATTTTTTATCTTTCAAAAAGTGTTTCCCAGTGCTAAACCTTTCATCTAATTTCTAAATTGCTGCATTTGTACATTTTAAAAGCCAATATAAAGGAATAGTAGTGCAGGGTCCTGGAGTGCGTTATGTACAGAGTGCAGGGTTCTTGAGTGTGTTATGCACTAGGTGCAGGGTTCTGGACTGGTTATGTACAGAGTGCAGGGTTCTGGAGTGCGTTATGTACAGAGTGCAGGGTTCTTGAGTGTGTTATGCACTAGGTGCAGGGTTCTGGACTGGTTATGTACAGAGTGCAGGGTTCTGGAGTGCGTTATGTACAGAGTGCAGGGTTCTTGAGTGTGTTATGCACTAGGTGCAGGGTTCTGGACTGGTTATGTACAGAGTGCAGGGTTCTGGAGTGCGTTATGTACAGAGTGCAGGGTTCTTGAGTGTGTTATGCACTAGGTGCAGGGTTCTGGACTGGTTATGTACAGAGTGCAGGGTTCTGGAGTGCGTTATGTACAGAGTACAGGGTCTTTGAGTGTGTTATGCACAAGGTGCAGGGTTCTGGACTGGTTATGTACAGAGTGCAGGGTTCTGGAGTGCGTTATGTACAGAGTGCAGGGTTCTTGAGTGTGTTATGCACTAGGTGCAGGGTTCTGGACTGGTTATGTACAGAGTGCAGGGTTCTGGAGTGCGTTATGTACAGAGTGCAGGGTCTTTGAGTGTGTTATGCACAAGGTGCAGGGTTCTGCTGTTATGCACTAGGTGCAGGGTTCTGGAGTGGTTATGTACAGAGTGCAGGGTTCTGGAGAGTGTTATGCACAAGGTGCAGGGTTCTGGAGTGCGTTATGTACAGAGTGCAGGGTCTTTGAGTGTGTTATGCACAAGGTGCAGGGTTCTGCTGTTATGCACTAGGTGCAGGGTTCTGGAGTGGTTATGTACAGAGTGCAGGGTTCTGGAGAGTGTTATGCACAAGGTGCAGGGTTCTGGAGTGCGTTATGTACAGAGTGCAGGGTCTTTGAGTGTGTTATGCACAAGGTGCAGGGTTCTGGAGTACGTTATGCACAAGGTGCAGGGTTCTGGAGTGCGTTATGTACAGAGTGCAGGGTCTTTGAGTGTGTTATGCACAAGGTGCAGGGTTCTGCTGTTATGCACTAGGTGCAGGGTTCTGGAGTGGTTATGTACAGAGTGCAGGGTTCTGGAGAGTGTTATGCACAAGGTGCAGGGTTCTGGAGTGCGTTATGTACAGAGTGCAGGGTCTTTGAGTGTGTTATGCACAAGGTGCAGGGCTCTGGAGTGTGTTATGTACAAGGTGCAGGGTTCTTGAGTGCGTTATGTACAGAGTGCAGGATTCTGGAGTGTGTTATGCACAAGGTGCAGGGTTCTTGAGTGCGTTATATACAGAGTGCAGGGTTCTGGAGTGTGTTATGCACAAGGTGCAGGGTTCCGGAGTGTGTTATGCACAAGGGGCAGGGTTCTGAACAGTTGCAGCCCGTCCATACATGCCGCTTTCCTAATCCATGCGCCCGGCCCCTAATCTACATGCAAGACACGGGACGCATGGATTCCAATTGGGGCTTTTTTTTTAGAAGCACATGATTAGAGCCTGAGGCTCTAATTGGCTTAAAAAAGGGTGGGCTTGAGGTGCAAAGCACTGCGCCCCGAGCCCACCCAGTTGTGTGACAATAGCAAATTAACCACTTGAGCCCTGGAAGGATTTACCCCCTTAATGACCAGGCCATTTTTTGCGATATGGCACCATGCCATCTTAACTGACAATTGCGCGGTCGTGCGACGCTGTACCCAAACAAAATTGATGTCCTTCTTTTCCCACAAATAGAGCTTTCTTTAGGTGGTATTTGATCACCTCTGCGGTTTTTATTTTTTGCGTTATAAACAAAAATGAGGGACAATTTCGAAAAAAATATATATATTTTAATTTCTGCTGTAATACACATCCAAAAAAATGTTTTTGTTTTTTTTTTTAAATCTAATTTCTTCATCAGTTTAGGCCGATATGTATTCTTCTACAAATTTTTGGTACAAAAATCCCAATAAGGGTATATTGATTGGTTTGCACACAAGTTATAGCATTTACAAAATAGAGGATAGATTTAGGGAATTTTTTAATTGTTTTTACTGGTAATGGCTGCGTTCTGCAGGATTTTTAGCGGGACTGTGACATTGCGGCGGACAAATCTGACACTAAGTGACACTTTTTGGGGACAAGTGACACCAATAAAGTGATCAGTGCTAAAAAAAAATGCACGTATCAATGTATAAATGACACTGGCAGGGAAGGGTTAAACACTATGAGGAAATCAAGGGGTTATAACTGTGTTCCCTAGGTCTGTTCTAAATGTGTGGGGGATGGGCTCACTGGGACAACATAGAGATCGCTGTTCCTGATCACTAGGAACAGCAGATCTCCATGTTGTCCCCTGTCAGAACGGGGGGGGGGGGGTCCGCCTCGTTTACATAGGCACATCCCCGTTCTGCCTCTCTGTACCGTGATCGTGGGTGGCCATCAGACATTGAGTCCGCCGGACCTGCGCGTGCGCTCCCACTATCACATGCACGGACCGCAGTACAGGTACGTCGGTTTGCGCAGCCGAGCCACCTTGCCGCAGTATATACAGTGGATATAAAAAGTCTACACACCCCTGTTAAAATGTCAGGTTTGTGTGATCTAAAAAAATGAGACAAAGATCAATCGTTTCAGAACTTTCTCCACCTCTAATGTGACTTATAAACTGTAAAACTCAGTTGAACAACAAACTGAAGGGCAAAGCCCGAGGGCTTTCACACTGGAGCGGTGCACTGGCAGGACGGTAAAAAAAGTCCTGCAAGCCGCATCTTTGCAGCGATGTAGGAGCGGGGTATACACCACTCCTAAAGTGCCCCTGCCCATTGAAGTCAATGGGCAGCGCCGCCAAACCGGCGCTTTGCGGGCGGTTTTAACCCTTTTTCGGCCACTAGCGGGGGTTAAAAGCTCCCCGCTAGAGGCCGAAAACCTCTGCAAAAACGACAGTAAATAATAAAAGATAAAGATAGTGGCGCTTTACCGCCGATGCCCCCAATGCCCCAGTGCCAAAGTAGCCTTACAGCAACGCTTTTCGGCTGCTAGCGAGGCGCTTTTAACCCCCGCTAGCGGACGAGGAAAAGGTTAATAGCGCCCATTCATTTCAATGGGTGGGGGGCGGCGTATACACCGCTCCCGCACCGCCCAAAAGGCTACTTTCACTCCGATGCGCTTTGCAGGCGCTATAGTGCTAAAAATAGCGCCTGCAAAGCTCCCTGAAAGAGCCGCTCAATTCACTCCAATGTGAAAGCCCCGAGGGCTTCCACACTGGAGCGGTGCGCTTGCAGGACGGTCAAAAAGCTGCATCTTTGCAGCGCTATAGGAGCGGTGTATACACCGCTCCTTCCCTTTGAAAGCAATGGCGCAGCGCTGCAAACCCGCCGACAAAGCCCTGCTGCATCGTCGCTTTGTGACGCTTTGCGGGTGGTTTTCCATTATTTCTTATGGGGAAATTCGCTTTGATATACAAGTGCTTTGGATTACAAGCATGTTTCCGGAACGAATTATGCTCGCAATCCAAGGTTTTACTATATATACATACACTCACCCCTATTATTACTAGAAAAACATCCCAGCTTTTAGTTTTTTTCTTTTGTTTTACTTTAGTGTTCACTTTAGTACATATAGTAGAACCATAATCCATGTTGCGATCAAACCATTGAGACCTTCCTGGGATTTGTAGTTCTACTAGGACTGTCACGTCTAATGCCCCGTACACACGGTCGGACTTTGTTCGGACATTCCGACAACAAAATCCATGGATTTTTTCCGA
This sequence comes from Lithobates clamitans, assembly GCA_037952925.1. Taxonomy (NCBI): domain Eukaryota; kingdom Metazoa; phylum Chordata; class Amphibia; order Anura; family Ranidae; genus Lithobates; species Lithobates clamitans. Next base: position 176,314 of record JBBGZY010001446.1, on the reverse strand, counting down.
CGGATGTTGGCTCAAGCTTGTCTTGCATACACACGGTCACACAAAGTTGTCGGAAAATCTGATCGTTCTGAACGCGGTGACGTAAAACACGTACGTCGGGACTATAAACGGGGCAGTAGCCAATAGCTTTCATCTCTTTATTTATTCTGAGCATGCGTGGCACTTTGTGCGTCGGATTTGTGTACACACGATCGGAATTTCCGACAACGGATTTTGTTGTCGGAAAATTTTATAGCAAGTTCTCAAACTTTGTGTGTCGGAAAATCCGATGGAAAATGTCCGACGGAGCCCACACATGGTCGGAATTTCCGACAACACGCTCCCGATCGGACATTTTTCATCGGAAAATCCGACCGTGTGTACGGGGCATTAGAGATCACATTTATCCAGTAAAACTGCAAGCTGTTGTCATAGCACTACACATCTCAGCATGCCTTGCAAGCATTCTGCTGTTACTTATAGTCCCACAAAAGCTTCAGCCTCATAGGTCACCTTGCCCAGCAGAAGTACAAGCTCTGCTTCTTTAGCACTACATATCTCAGCAAGCCTTGCAATCACCCTGCGACTACTAATGTCCCGTACACACGGTCGGACTTTGATCGGACATTCCGACAACAAAATCCATGGATTTTTTCCGACGGATTTTGGGCCAAACTTGTGTGTGGACCGTGTGTCGCACAAAGTTGTCGGAAAATCCGACCGTTCTGAACGCGGTGACGTAAAACACGTACGTCGGGACTATAAACAGGGCAGTAGCCAATAGGTTTCATCTCTTGATTTATTCTGAGCATGCGTGGCACCTTGTGCGTCGGATTTGTGTACACACGATCGGAATTTAACCGATCGGATTTTGTTGTGGGAAAAATGTTATATCCTGCTCTCAAACTTTGTGTGTCGGAAATTCCGACGGAAAAAGTCCGATGAAGCCCACACACGATCGGAATTTCCGACGACACAATTCGATCGCACTTTTTCCATCGGAAAATCCGACCGTGTGTACAGGGCATTATAGTTCCACAAAAAGCTTGTGCCTTATAGGTCACTTTGTCCAGCAGAAAACGCAAGCTCTGCTGTAGCACTATATATCCCAGCAAGGCCAGCATGCCTTTACAAACATCATGCTTCAATCTTCACGGATTGTCCAGCAAGAAGTGCAAGCTCTGCTGTTTGAGCACTACTAAGCTCAGCATGCCTTGCAAGCTCCTTGCTGTTGCTTACAGTTCCACAAAAGATTCAGAGTCCAACAAAAGCTTCAGCCTTAAAGGTCACATTTGTCTTGGAGAAGTGCGAGCTCTACTGTTCTAGCACTACATATCCCAGCATGCCTTGCAAGCATCCCGCGACTACTTCCAGTTCCACAAGAGCTTCAGCCTTATGAGTCATTTTGGTCAGCAGAAGCACAAGCTCTGCTACAGCACTACATATCTCAGCATGCCTTACAAACATCAATGCTGCCATTTATAGTTCCACTAAAGCAGTGATGATGAACCTTGGCACCCCAGATGTTTTGGAACTACATTTTCCATGATGCTCATGCACTCTGCAGTGTAGTTGAGCATCATGGGAAATGTAGTTCCAAAACATCTGGGGTGCCAAGGTTCGCCATCACTGCACTAAAGCTTCGGCCTTTTAGATCACATTTCTTCAGCAAAAGTGCAAACTGTGCTGCTTTAGCACTACATATCTCAGCACACCTTACAAGCAAACCTGCTGCAACATATAATGTGCACAACCAGAATTATTCATCAGGTGCAAAGATTCTCAACATGCAAACCATAGCAATCAGTAAACAACCTTATTATCACATGCAAACAGAAAAAAAAAATCAATATATCCTATATATATATATATATATATATATATATATATATATATATATATATATATATATATATTTTTTTTTTTTTCCTTTGTGTATTTTTACATACATGTAATATTAGGGTTGCCACCTGTCCGGGATTCACCTGGACAGCCCGGGTTTTGAATCATGTGTTTGTTTGGTTTTTTTTTGTAGTATAAACTATACATATATTTTGCTATTAAATAACATTTCTAATCATATGAAGTTCATAACAAGAGTTCCCCATTACATCAGAGTCCACAGAGTTTTACATCTGAACTCGCTTTCACTGTAAGGGGAGAGTCTATAAACTCTGATGTAAGGGAGAACTCTGGGGACTCTGACATAAGGGATCCTCTGGGAACCCTGATTTAAAGTGGAGGTCCACCCTAAAAATAGGAAATGGCATTAAAATTCATTAAAAAATTTTTTAAAAATTTGAAAACATTTTTTTTTTTTAAACTTACCTGAAACCCCTGTTGCTAGGCAGTCTTCCTAATCTGCCTCTTCCTATTCCATGGCGCTTCCTCCTATTAACGTGAGCGGCCCTGTTGCCTTCTGGGACATGTGTGTGTCCCAGGAGCCAACGGGGCCATTCACAGAGCGCCGCGCCGCTCGTGCATGCGCATGCGCAGTAGGAAACTGGCAGTGAAGCCACAAGGTCCACTGCCTGTTTCCCTTAGTTAGGATGGAGGTGCCGCCTGCCTCGGGGGGTGGGGGGGGGGGGCAGACATCGCGGGCTCGCTGGACAGGTAGGTGTCTTTATTAAAAGTCAGCAGCTACAGTGTTTGTAGCTGCTGACTTTAAAAAAAAAACGCCCGGAACCCCCCTTTAAGAGTGAACACTGAGAACTCCGATGTACGGAGAGGACTCTGATTGAAGGGGGTACACTGTGGCCTCTGGTGTAAAGGGGAACTCTGATGTAAGGGGTGCTCTGAGAACGCTGATTTTCCTTAGTGTACTCACTCAGAGGCAGGAGAGAGAATGGAGGGGGGGGGGGAGACTTCAGTCACAGACATGGATGGATGGTGAGCTCACTCACCCCTTGGCAGTCAGCACCTCTCATCCAGATGTATCTGAGGCTGCTGGGCTTCAAATTTCCAGCCCCGACCTTCCTTTTCTGAGGCATGGTGCTGGAGAGTGTGGGCAGACACAGAGGGGTGGGAGTAAGAGGTGCAGATCCGAGCCCTCTCTCCGCTCCTGTCTGTGTGTGTATGGGTGGGGGGGGGATTGTTAGTGTTGGCTTTGGGCAGTGTAAAAGAGAGTGTAACGGGCACTCTCGGCTTAGACAACTGCAGCCAGCAACCCTGCTGGGAAGCCATAGTCCGGTCTGGATAATGTGTCCGGGTTTCAGGCAGTCTGAAACCCGGACACGATTCCAAACCCGAACTGTCCGGGTGAATCCTGGACAGGTGGCAACCCTAGTGGCTCCTCAAGTAACCGAGATAGTCACACACAAATCTGTTGCCATCCGGGAGCTGCGGGTGGCTGGGGGCAGGTTCGGCATCACTGGGGAGGGGGGATTTCAGGGCAATGACGTCAGTAAGAGCAATTTGGCCACACCCACTGTTCGCTATGCGCACCGTATTACTACCCTCCTTGGGGCACCCACAGGTGTTCCAGGCCGCTAAAGTGTTCGGGTTTGACATGTAGAAAAGGTGGTAACCCTATGTAATATATATATATATATATACATTTGTGTATTTTGTATTTATATAACTTTATTTATATTTGTCTTTTTTTTTTCATATTGTTGTGCTGTAATCAGCCCCCACAGTATCATATATACATGAATGTTAGTTTATTTTTGGCCTATTTGCTTGACTTTCAATAGACGTTCACAAAAAAAGAAGGGGCTTTGCGCTGAAAGAGACAACGGAAATGTCAATCTCTTACAGCACACTGTCGCCGTCTCAGTGACGTCAGTCAGTCGGCAGGTGTTTCGTCAGATTTGGGGACCCGTCAGATTTTGTAACGGAAGTGACATTCCGTCGCCGCCCATCTTGCTACACCCAAAACTCCTCCATAATAAGGATACACTGAGAAGGGGGAAAACGGACATCTTGTTACACCCACCGGAGTTTTGCATTTGGCACTTATTTTTAACATTAAAGTGATGTTATATAGTGAAATACAGTGCTTAGAACTCCGTGTGACTGGTTAGATGTTGAATTTTAAAAGCAGCGGCAAGCCTGCTCATCTCATAGGTTTGCTAGTCTGACAGTTCGCTGCTTTTATTATTAAACATATACATATTCAGACAGAGTTCTAAGTACTGTATTTTACTATATAAACTTAGTTTATTATTAAAAATACGTGTAAAATGCAAAACTCCGGTGGGTGTAACAAGATGCCCGCTTTCACCCCCTTCTCAGTGTATCCTTACTGTAGAGGAGTGCGGGGTGTAGCAAGATGGCGGCGACTAAACGTCACTTCCGTCACACATTTTGACGGGTCGGCTAATCTGATGAAACACCGGCGCGTCTTGTGCGCGTCACTTCCGTTGCTCGTTGCTGTCAGAAAACTTGTAGCGCGCCACCTGTTTGGCAGAGAGAGGTGCAGACTGGTGTTTGTTGTCCGGGGTGTCGCGGACGATGTTGGGTTCGCTGAGAAATTTCCCGCCGCCCGAGGAAGGGGTGAGGCGGCAGCAGGAGATGACCGAGGCCGTGATGAGCGGGGAGAAGCTGGGGAGAGGAACGCTCTACATAGCCGAGAGGTGAGCCGGTGTGGGCTGACAGCAAGGTCTGGGGGGCCCCTACATCTCCTACATGAGCCCCCCCCATAGACCTTCTATATGAGGGCCCCCCCCCCATAAACCTCCCACACGAGGGCCCCCCCCCCTATAGACCTCCCACATGAGGGCCCCCCCCCCATAGACCTCCCACATGAGGGCCCCCCCCCCCATAGACCTCCCACATGAGGGCCCCCCCCCATAGACCTCCCACATGAGGGCCCCCCCCCATAGACCTCCCACATGAGGGCCCCCCCCCCCATAGACCTCCCACATGAGGGCCCCCCCCCCCATAGACCTCCCACATGAGGGCCCCCCCCCCCCATAGACCTCCCACATGAGGGCCCCCCCCATAGACCTCCCACATGAGGGCCCCCCCCCATAGACCTCCCACATGAGGGCCCCCCCCCATAGACCTCCCACATGAGGGCCCCCCCCCATAGACCTCCCACATGAGGGCCCCCCCCCCATAGACCTCCCACATGAGGGCCCCCCCCCCCATAGACCTCCCACATGAGGGCCCCCCCCCCATAGACCTCCCACATGAGGGCCCCCCCCCATAGACCTCCCACATGAGGGCCCCCCCCCCCCATAGACCTCCCACGTGAGGGGCCCCCCCCATAGACCTCCCACGTGAGGGGCCCCCCCCATAGACCTCCCACGTGAGGGGCCCCTCCATAGACCTCCCACGTGAGGGCCCCCCCCCCATAGACCTCCCACATGAGGGCCCCCCCCATAGACCTCCCACATGAGGGCCCCCCCCCTAGACCTCCCACGTGAGGGCCCCCCCCCCTAGACCTCCCACGTGAGGGCCCCCCCCCATAGACCTCCGACGTGAGGGCCCCCCCCCCCATAGACCTCCGACGTGAGGGCCCCCCCCCATAGACCTCCGACACGAGGGGCCCCCCCATAGACCTCCGACACGAGGGGCCCCCCCATAGACCTCCGACACGAGGGGCCCCCCCATAGACCTCCGACACGAGGGGCCCCCCCATAGACCTCCGACACGAGGGGCCCCCCCCATAGACCTCCGACACGAGGGGCCCCCCCATAGACCTCCGACACGAGGGGCCCCCCCATAGACCTCCGACACGAGGGGCCCCCCCATAGACCTCCGACACGAGGGGCCCCCCCATAGACCTCCGACACGAGGGGCCCCCCCATAGACCTCCGACACGAGGGGCCCCCCCATAGACCTCCGACACGAGGGGCCCCCCCCATAGACCTCCGACACGAGGGGCCCCCCCATAGACCTCCGACACGAGGGGCCCCCCCATAGACCTCCGACACGAGGGGCCCCCCCATAGACCTCCGACACGAGGGGCCCCCCCATAGACCTCCGACACGAGGGGCCCCCCCATAGACCTCCGACACGAGGGGCCCCCCCATAGACCTCCGACACGAGGGGCCCCCCCATAGACCTCCGACACGAGGGGCCCCCCCATAGACCTCCGACACGAGGGGCCCCCCCATAGACCTCCGACGCGAGGGGCCCCCCCATAGACCTCCGACGCGAGGGGCCCCCCCATAGACCTCCGACGCGAGGGGCCCCCCCATAGACCTCCGACGCGAGGGGCCCCCCCATAGACCTCCGACGCGAGGGGCCCCCCCATAGACCTCCGACGCGAGGGGCCCCCCCATAGACCTCCGACGCGAGGGGCCCCCCCATAGACCTCCGACGCGAGGGGCCCCCCCATAGACCTCCGACGCGAGGGGCCCCCCCATAGACCTCCGACGCGAGGGGCCCCCCCATAGACCTCCGACACGAGGGGCCCCCCCATAGACCTCCGACACGAGGGGCCCCCCCATAGACCTCCGACACGAGGCCCCCCCCTTAGACCAACAGGAGGGGCCCCCCTCCCCCTTAGACTGACAAGAGGGCCCCTGAGTGGGGAGGGGGGGTCACATGCTGTAAACTTGGAGCCCCCCTCCCCTCCTCTCTGTAAGGGTCTCAAGCTTGTCTTTAACTCCTCCTAGGCCAATTCTGGTATTCTTCTACTATGTAAACGTTGTTTTTTTTTTTGTCAGAAAATTTTATATATAAAATTGCAGCTGCACCCATCATTCAGATTTAACCATTTAAGCTCCAGGACGTGATATGATGTCCACCGAAGGAGAAGTGGTTAAAAAAAATGTAATGGTTACCAGTTTAGAGTTACAGAGGAGGTCTAGTGCTAGAATTATTGCTCTCGCTCTATTGATCGCGGCGATAACCTCACATGTGATCTGAACTCTGTTCACTGTTATATTTGCGTTCACTTCTGCGCACGAGCACAGAGGGATGGGGCGCTTTTAGATTTTTTTAATTTATTTATTTTTACATGGTCCCTTTTGGTAATCGCTTTTATTGCTGTCACAAGGAATGTAAACATCCCAGTAATAGGCAGTGACAGGTCCTCTTTAGGGACGGTTCTGGGCACTCTGTTTTGTCCGGTTGGTTACATGTGTGATCTTCATTTTTGTCTTTCAGTCGCCTGTCATGGCTGAATGCTTCAGGCCTGGGCTTTTCTCTGGAATATCCCTCCATCAGTCTGCATGCCATCTCCAGGGACACCGCGGCTTACCCCGAGGAGCACCTCTACGTCATGGTCAATGCCAAACTGGGAGGTAGGTACACGTTTCCTGGGCAAATCTGTTATAGTCAGTACTGCGCTGTCTTTAGATTTGTTGCGTACTCTGCAAAAAGGTGTTCCCTCTCGCCCCCAGTGCCTGGAATATGTTGGGAAGGTTGTGTTTTGAAATGCAATGAAGCCCAGTTTGCTGCTCATTTTCCCACTGTACCTCTCATTTATGGTATGCAGGGGAATCGTGGGAAGTTACAGGAAAAAAAGGCTCTTTCAAAGTGCAGTGACGTAAACACCCTCCCCCTCCACTGATGGAAACTTGGAGATCTAAAGGCCTTCTGTGTTTTAAAGTGTGACGACTACTTGGCGTAACATCTTTAATATTTTTTCCCCAAAAAATTGAGGGGCGTGTGTGCGCACTAAAAATTGCAACAACTACTGTTTTTTATTCTTCGTGGCCTTTTGCTTTCAAAAAATATCATGTTTGTGGGTTCGAAGTAATTTTCTAGCAAAAAAAAAATGTTGATTTTTTTTTTTTTTTTTTTTTTTTTTTTACATGTATGAGAAATATCAGAACTGGCCCAGTAGGCAAGTGGCTAATAAAAAATTCAGACTACTTTAAATTAAAATGCATTGAAAGCAAGGCTGTCGGTGACCAGATGAAATGAGTCCTTGACTGGATTGGTTAGCTAACGATATGTTGCGCTGATTAACCCCCTCATGACCAGCCATTGTAATGAAATGACCAGTCAGGGGACCCTACTGTTCTGAGTGTATGTCCTCTCAGCAACACGCGTAACCGGCACGCTCAGAATGACTGTGATCATACAGTCACATGCAAAATTCACAGAGCTGATTGGAGTGGCTCTGTGCTTTGCAATTGCTGTTATGCAACTGTAAACACGTATAACCTAGCCGAGTGTGCAGGGTGTGCTGTGTCCCCGTGTGATCCTGAGTTGCTCCTGCTTTCTATCAAACCCCCCCCCCCAGTGCTGCCATCTTCCCTCCTTTCATAGGTGTGGAAGGAGCTGGAAATATTTCATTAACCGGCCCCTTCCTTTACCAATTGTTCTTGTCTTCGTTCTTGACTGGAGCATAGGAAACAGTTTACTGCAGGCTCAAGAGAAGGGGACTGGGGAATCTGTCTCATAAGTGAGACATCAGGAGTCTGTTTAGACCCCTGATATTTCACCAAAGCCCCATAACGGGGCTCCTATAAATAATAAAAATGAAAAAAAATTGTAAAAAAAAAACTGACTGTCCACTGCCCTACCAACACCAATCTTTGCTCTACTGACACCGTCCACTGTCCTACTGACACCAATCTTTGCTCTACTGACACCGTCCACTGTCCTACTGACACCAGTCTTTGCTCTACTGACACCGTCCACTGTCCTACTGACACCAGTCTTTGCTCTTCTATCACTGTCCTACTGACACCAGTCGTTGCTCTACTATCACTGTCCACTGTCCTACTGACACCAGTCTTTGCTCTACTATCACTGTCCACTGTCCTACTGACACCAGTCTTTGCTCTACTATCACTGTCCACTGTCCTACTGACACCAATCTTTGCTCTACTGACACTGTCCACTGTCCTACTGACACCAATCTTTGCTCTACTGACACTGTCCACTGTCCTACTGACACCAGTCTTTGCTCTACTATCACTGTCCACTGTCCTACTGACACCAATCTTTGCTCTACTGACACTGTCCACTGTCCTACTGACACCAGTCTTTGCTCTACTGACACCGTCCACTGTCCTACTGACACCAATCTTTGCTCTACTGACACCGTCCACTGCTCTGCTGATATACACAAGCAGGTGTGTTTTGTGCTCTGGGGGGGCACACACCTAATGCAATAGGCTGCGCACAGCAATGACAGATAAACAAATCTCTGCTGCTGACCACATCTACTGCACCACGGTGCATGCTAATTTTTGGTAGGTGTAGAAGCGGGTGCGCTCAGTGTAAAGCTTTATATTAAAGAAGTTTATGGAATTTAGTTAATTCACAGGTGATGGGTAAACCCAACGTTTTTCGGGGGAACTGCCTCCCCCTTCATCAGGGCCGTGATGGTGGATGTGGTTGGAACCTGCTTGCAAATATGTCCCCTTGCAATACTGTGAGTTCGTATAGGATCAGCTTGTCAACCCCCCCCCCCAACAAAAAACACACACACAAAATTTCCAGGCGCTAACACTGTTCAGATGGTAAATGGGTGAATGCTGATGAGACTGACCTCCTCACCTCAATCTCGTCTGCAGTAAATGAAGCCAGAAGTGCTCATCTGAGTTTTTTTGTTTTTTTTTTGTTTTCATAGCTGCTGGTTACAAACTGTCTGGTACTGTTAGGAAAGCTGCTAATGAAGCACAATCTGCACCTTTAAAGTGATTGCAACGTCTCGTTTTAAGAAGGAAAAAAAAAGATGAACTTGTTATTCTTGCCTCTTCTGTGCAGTTTGTTTTGCACAGAGCAGCCTGGATCCTCCTCTTCTCTGCCCCTGGCCCCTCCCTCCTGTCGTGTGCCCCCACCGCAAGCAGCTTGCTATGGGGGCACCCGCTCTGTGTCCATTCAGGCACTGAGCCCAACCCCGCTCTCTCTCTCTCCCCTGATTGGCTGAGACACAGCAGCGGCAATCAAAGTCATTAAGCCAATCGGGAGGATAGACACTTAAGACACTCATGGACATCCCTGGAGAGAAATGGGCCTTGGACAAGTATTGAGGAGGCTGCTACACACAAGGCTTTTTATCTTAAGGCATACAATGCATTAAGATAAAAACCTTCTGCCTTTACAACTCCTTTAAATGCTTTGGAGAGCAGAGGAGACATTTAAGGTTTAATAAGCCTCTGGTGACTCTTAAGAGTACCTGTCACTTGCGCAATGCTATTACATTGGGGCCTTGTTGGCCTCCTTGTAATAGCAATAAAGTTGGGGGGGGGGGGAGATAAAAATAAAGTTTATTTATATATATATATATTTAGCCGTAGCATGCGACCATGATCTTTTAAGGCTTGGTATCTTATTTACTCGATGCGACCCTGTGATGTACAAAGTAACAGCAGTTGAGTATTAGTCGGTTGGGGAGGGTGGGCACCATTATAAACACATTGTCAATTTTCCTAGGTGTTCGTGGGTCATATGCATTGAAAGAAGAGAGTTTGGGCGGCTTCACACTGCTGTGGTTTGGCCTCAGCGCAGGTGCAAGCCCAGTGTATCCGTGGCTTTCGTCCTGGTTAAATGCTTTTTATCATAGACTTGTATTAGATTTGTCCATCTTTAGTGTGTTTTCTGAAAGCACACTGAAGATGCAGCAGGACTCTTGGTGCGCTTTCAGAAAACACTCCCAACCTAATAGAAGTCTCTGGGAAAGCAAAGGTTAGCTGCACGAAAACCACAGGTACACTGGGCTTACATCTGTGATGTAAAGCTGCACTTTCTGCGATCCTGTCCTGTTTATTGGCAAGCTTTATTTTAAACAGATTTATTTTATGTGATTTCCAGGCAAGCTCCCTTATCAGTAAACCATTTTGTGTTAATTCCAATTGTAATTTCCACACCATTTTGTTGTCTTTAATTGTTGAAAAATATATTATGTGTGTTTTTTGTTTTGTTTTTTTATGTATTTTTTTGCCAGGTTCAGCTTTTGAATGAGTTCAATTGCTAAAGTATGGTTTACTTACCTGTCTAGTTATTGAGCTTTTAGGCTAATTGTTTATTTTAAAATGTGTATAGACGATAAAGAAACAGAAGCCGAGATGAAGGATGAGGACTCTGAAGAGGAATGCGAGGACAGTGATGATGAGGAGGGGCCAATCACAGAAATACGGTTCATTCCAGAGGATAAAACAGACTGTATGTATAGTTTGAAAGGTGGCAGCTCTACATTTTAACACATGTCCATTGGGGTGTGATTACTACACACCGGGGTTGATTTACTAAAACAAATTCTGGTGCAGCTGTGCATGGTAGCCAATCGGCTTCTTCAGCATGTTCTATTAAAGCTGAGTTCCACCCAAAAGTATAACTTCCGCTGTAAGCACTCCTCGCCCCCTTGCATGTAAATTCTCCCTCTCCTTCCTCCTGCAATCTTCTGGGACACATTACGGGTCTTTGAAGATTGCCTGGCCACTGAGAAGGTGGAGCGCACACCCGGCTATGAAGCTGCACACTGTCACAGCCAGGTGACCACACTTGCAATGGGAGAGGAGCGAGGCTTTGGGTGGCCGCATCGCTGGACCATGGGACAGGTAAGTGTCTGTTTATTAAAAGTCAGCAGATACACTCTTTATAGCTGCTGACTTTTAATAAACTTAAAAATGACTAGAACTCCACTTTAAGCTTTGACAAAAAACTGGAAGCCGAATTGGTTTCTATGCAGGTCTGCAACAGACTTTGCAAGCTCCAGTTTTAGCAAATCAACCCCGCAGTGGCATATATGGTTTAAGATGTACTTTAAGGTGAATCCCAGTTTCTCTCTGTTAAAGTAGAACTCCGGCCTCCCTAAAAATATGTGCTGCAGCACTCAATTATAATGTGCATGCTTGGGTTTTCTCTCAGTCCCCTTGCAAAGTTCCACAAATACTTGTTGGCCCTTCCAGTAAAATCCACGTAATGCAGCTTGATGTGGTGACAACTGTGCTGCACTGCTCCTGATTTCAGAGCAGGGTTGCCACACTCATTCAGGCTATGCCTGCCTGCACCACAGTGGGAGGAGAGAATGTTTATGGGACTCTGGCTGTCATCATTGGCTTTGCTTATTCACAAGCCAAGGAAGTTTGTCAGACAGCACCTGGCCACACCCAGTAACGCCCACTGCTTTCTGGATTGACAGCATTGCTTCTTGCTGAAACGCTCCCACCGTGAACCACAGTGTCTGAGGGGGGGAGCGTGTGAGACACAAAGGAGGATTTGCCTCAGACAGGAGTAAAAGAAGTTTATGCTTTACTTCGAGGATTGTGTATCACAACTGTTTGTTTGTTTTTTTTTTTGTTTTTTGTTTTTTTTTGTTTTTTGTCTGTCATTAGAGGAGCCTTTAGATGTACTTTAAGTAAAAGGTGACCTCCATGCAAAATGCTAATATGCAGTATTTTTTGTTTTTTCCACTACCAGTGGGCTTATAATTCTGTTAAGCCAGTCTTGTGAATCAAAGATCTCCACCATACTGCTTAGATAGGGAGATGATGCTGCTCTTTCCTCGCTCAGCATTAAGCCTTGCCTGTGTAAGATAATGAATGTATGAAGTAGCTAGGTAAGCCAGGTTGATGGTAAGTAGCATAGTCAGTCTGGCATATGCACTCCTTCACTTCCAATTGAAGCAAGGCTGACAAGCAGGCTGACAATGCTGCTGCTAATTGCAAGACCTTGGCTTAAAGCCCAAGTTTAGCTAAAAACAAAAGCCAGCACAAGGGACGTAACTTAGTACTTAGTATGAAGTGACCACTTCAAGACTGCAATACTTATAAATACATTGCGGTTTATCCGGGCTATGACTGCAGATGTCAGCCATAACCCCTGTATTGTTTTTTGCAGGCAGCAATTCTCTTTCTGATAAGTGATAGAGAAAATTGAGTACTGTCCGTTATACTTTTTTAATTTGCACTAACATACAATTTTTCAGGACAAAGTATCACGGGCAGTACTCCATTTTCTCTGTCACAATTGCACTAATACGGCTACAATCAAATCAAGTATGATAAGTGATCAGAGCAGCTCGATCGCTTTTCGAAGCAGCGGGAAGAGTGTAGTTTCTCATTCTTACTGCTCTCATCCATGGGAACTACAGTTCATGTGGCTGGCCATAGTATTGAAGAGACCAGATCATCTTGTAGAGCCCAGATGTCTTCATAAAGAGGACCTGCCATCCCATATTTCTATCACAAAGGAGGTTTACATTTCTTGTAATGGTGATAATTTTTTTTTTAAAGGGAGTGTAAAACTTTTTATTAAAATGTATAAAAATAAAAAAATGGAAAGCGCCCCCTGTGCTCGTGTGCAGAGGCGAATGCATATGTAGGTTGCACACACATATAAAAAAACTGTTTGCACCACATGTGTGGTACAATCGCCTTGAATGTTCTAATGAGAGCAATAATTCTAGCTCCTCCTTTGAAACTCTAAACCGGTAATCTGAAATTATGTTTAAAGTATCGCCTATGGAGCATCGTAGTTTGTGTGCAGTTTTAACTCTTGGCATATTTTACATTAGTTTATATATGGTGGTTTTTTTTTTTTTTGCATTAAAATTAAAGTGTACTTTTTCAAAAAAATTGCGTTTGAAAAATTGCTGCGCACATATTGCCTGACACTGACCGCCATTTTATTCTCTAGGGCAGGGATATGCAGTTGGCGGCTTTCCAGCCACTGCAGAACTACAAGTCCCATGAGGCAAAGCAAAACTGACAGCCACAAGCATGACACCCAGGGGCAGAGGAATGATGGGACTTGTAGTTTTGCAACAGCTGAAGGTCCACTAATTGCATATCCCTGCTTAAGGGCTTCTGCTAAAAAAAAAAAAAAAAAAGTTTGGGCCTTGGTTCTAAGTAATTTTCCAGCAAAAAAATACAGATTTTTAAAAAAGTGGAATAAAAGGCCTAGTTTTCATAGAAGCCACTCTACAGCTTCTATGAATGACACAGGATCTATGTATGTATGTATCCTAAAAATCTGTGATGACAACGCTGCCCCTCTAGATGGTGAGTGAGCTTGTGTTCCCAGCATAATCACCAGATTAACATAAAATAAGGTGTCCGGGGAGGGGAGAAATGCAACCACCACGTCTAAGGACTGGTAAGCTACAATATATTATACTCTTAGGTTCAGATATTGTCATCCTGCAACAGGAGCTGCTGGTAATTGCACGACCTCCCAGTTAAGAAACTTTTCCCTAAACGTCTTTCAGGACAGCCACCTTTGAGAGACCTCGGCTCCTCCCTTCACAGGAAACACCGCCTTAACTTCAAGGATTTAAGCCCCTCCTGCCCCACTGGGCCCTCATTTTTTGGTGTTTCCTCCGAAGGGGAGACATTGCTGGGAACCAAGGCTGAACAACTGGTGAGTTGGAGACGTTTTTTTACTGTGGAGAGAAGCTCTCCCTATCTGAATTTTTTTTTTTCGTTGGCGGAACCTTGGGCCTTAGGGAAGGTACCGTTCGGTCTGCCGCTTAGCCACCCCAGCTTCTCCTGAGGGTGGGCAAGAAGCTGCGGGGGCCCCACTCTCGTTCTGTCCAGGGGGGGCGTTGTCGGAAGTGCCATCGTTCCTCCCCGCGTTCGGTGTGGCCAGTAAGGGAGCTCAAAGCTGGACTGGAGGACGTAGTGGCGTCACGTCTGGTGGAGGCATGCACTTCTGCTGGGACTGCGGTGTATGAGAGGGAGATGTTCGGGGCAGAGGCGGCCCAGACTACTCCTGGTAATGCCAGCACCATTCACTAAGGTGAGAGGGACCCTGGGGTGGGTTTTCCCCTTCCCTTTTACTTGATGCTCCACGGGTGTAGACCCCTCTGGTGGTCGAGGGGTTGGGAGGCGGTACTGGGATCTTGGTGGTGTTTGGTCCTAGGGTCACTCCTGGTGACACTCTGCTTAGGAGTATGGCCTTTGGTTTTAAAAGTAAGCTGGAGGACTGCATTGCCCAGCATGCCCTTTGTGCAGTAAGCCTGGGGAACTGCATTGCCCAGCATGCCCCTTGTGCAGTCACCCTGAGGAACTGCAGTGCCCAGCATGCCCCTTGTGCAGTCACCCTGAGGAACTGCAGTGCCCAGCATGCCCCTTGTGCAGTCAGCCTGAGGAACTGCAGTGCCCAGCATGCCCCTTGTGCAGTCAGCCTGAGGAACTGCAGTGCCCAGCATGCGCCTTGTGCAGTCAGCCTGAGGAACTGCAGTCAGCCTGAGGAACTGCAGTGCCCAGCATGCCCCTTGTGCAGTCAGCCTGAGGAACTGCAGTCAGCCTGAGGAACTGCAGTGCCCAGCATGCCCCTTTGTGCAGTCAGCCTGAGGAACTGCAGTGCCCAGCATGCCCCTTTGTGCAGTCAGCCTGAGGAACTGCAGTGCCCAGCATGCCCCTTTGTGCAGTCGGGTTCAGCCCCAGGCTGGCCCCCTGCCAGCTTAGCAGAGTATTGCACCTGCCAGCCAGTCTTATCCTCCGCTAATGGAGGGGCATCAGGGGGGGGGGGGGCACTAGTGACAAGCTGAGGAGCCATTTGGCGCTTCTTCAGGCTCCCAGGGCAGTCAAGCTTTCCCTTGAGGGGGTGAAAGATCTCTTGGGAGACATCTGTACCATCCTGGGAATCTAGGTGAGGAAGCCGCTATCGCTCCATGTCCAGACGTATCAGGGCTTGGGGGAACAGAAGAAGTTGTTCCCGGCCCAGGAAGGTCTGGTGGAAGCCATCAACGAGTGGCTAGATCTGGGGAGGAGACTCTCTTCCTTTCAAGGGCCCTGAAGCCTAGGTTTTATTTTCAGGGAGGATGTCAGTCGGTAGGGTACCCAGACTGGACGCAGCCTTCTATCAGGTTTCCAGGCATACAGACCTTACCTGGGAGAGATTTCATGGACAAGAGGATGGGCCCGCTCTTGAAGGACACCTGGGATTCCACCTTGGGGCGCACAGGGCAGGGACTGAGACAATCTTGTCTTTTCCCATTCTCTTGCGGGGGGTGGCATATAGTGCGGATGCCTCGTCTGATTCACTGCATATGTCTGCCAGATCCTCAGCCCTAGTCATCTCGGTTAAAGCTTGGCAGTAGGACAGTGCGTCCGAGGCTAAGCTCTGCGGGATTCTCATAGAGTGCTTGGCTTGGTTTGGTCCTGGTCTGAAAACCATTTAGATTGGACAGCTGATAGGGGAGAGTCCTTTCCTGTCTGTAGTATGGGGAAGCAAGCAAGGAATAAGTCTCACCCTCAGTGAGGATTCAGGGTCCCAAAGACTGACGTTCCAGAGAGGTCTTGGGGTCGGAAAGGCAGGGGGAAATGGGGAGTTCGTCCTCTCGAATAGTCTGAAGGAAGATTGGGGGCCTTCCTCCCATAGCGGGTAGTGGTCTCCTCCAATCTTTTTTCTTCTAGGGATGGTAAAGAGGGGTCACTGGCTTAATTTTGCAAGCTTTGGAAAGCGTCAGCCTTGCTACCCTCCCTGGAAAATCCTAAATGTGCTATCAAGAGTGGCTTAGTGGCTGGCACTCCGGACCAGCAGCACTCAAACCATAGGTTTTGTCTCAGACAGGGTATTGCCTGCTTGTAAACAGCAGAGTATCCTGAAATTATGCAAGGGCCTAGTTACCAGTGCCACATCTGTATGTTGTTTTTAAAGGGTGTTCCCGGTCCTGGAAGCTTGGGTGGAAGCCATCAAAGGATGTCAGGACCCGGTGAGGAAATCCTTCTTTTCAGGGGGTGGTAGAGGAGCCAGTTAGCACTTCTTCAGGCTTCCAGGTGGAGGTAGAGGGGGTTGGACGGTGAGTCCTTTAGACCCTCATTCCCTGGAGGAGATGGAGGATCGCTTGGGAGCCATCCGTGCCACCCTGGGAACCCAGGAGTAGAAGCTGTTATCACTCCATGACCAGAGGGATTAAAGTGGCACAGTGGCTAATGGGTTAGCATTTTTGCCTACTAGCACTGGGTTTCTGGGTTTGCACCCCAAACATGCCACTTCATATAGAGAAGGTCTGTTCTTCCTCTGTTAAAACTAACTTCCCTAAATTCAGGGCCTGGGGGAACAGAATAACTTACAGAAGGTTCCGTATAAGACTCGTTCCCCCCCCCCCCCCTCCCTCTAAACTGCTTAATGGCAATCACAGACCTGAGGGACACTTATCTGCACATTTCCAGGAGGGAGAGCTGTCAAGTTTCCCAGGCTGACGATGGAACCAGGGAAGGCGTGCGACTCGGCCATTTCAATAATCGCCTATCTGGACGACCTTCTCCTATTTATCTTCAAACCAAGGTTATGTCTCCTATTCTCACTGTACCGCATTGG
The DNA here is from genome assembly GCA_037952925.1 of Lithobates clamitans. Lineage (NCBI taxonomy): Eukaryota > Metazoa > Chordata > Amphibia > Anura > Ranidae > Lithobates > Lithobates clamitans. The sequence continues at coordinate 159,211 of JBBGZY010001446.1, read as the reverse complement.
CCCAGGAGGCTGTGGTTCCCAAGCCAAGTTCTGGCCTGGAACCTTACTGGATACTGCCAATCCGGGAGGACCTTCATCTCATGGCCATTCTGCTGTCCCCAGGTGGAGCGGTGGGTTCTCCCTGCATGGCTTCCGAGGAGGAATTGCTAAAGGCAATAGCTTCTCGGATGGTGTGGTGGCCCTGCTGAGTAGCAGGAAAAGGGAAACCTGCTCTATCTACCCGAGACATTTTCAACAGCTGGTACGCAGAGAGCGTTCCCGATCAGGGGCCCCCTTTTCTACAAATATTTCCATACCAGGTGTTTTCTTTTTTTTTTTTTTTTTTTTTTTTAAGAGGGTAGCCTCGAAGCTTCACAGAGGCCAAGAAATTATTTTGCCAACTTTCGGTTCAGATCATGTGGGTGAACATAAGTTGGATGTTAAAAGGTCGTAGCACCTTTGCCAAACTCTACAGGTTGGACCTGTGGATCGCTAAGGATCGGACCTTTGGGGGGGGAAAAAGGGGTCCTACAAGTGGTGGTCCCACCATAGGGTTAAGTGCTAATTTATCTCCTCAAAGGTGGCTGTCCTGTAAGACGTTTAGGGAAAATCAGTTACGTACCAATAACGTCTTTTTCCAGGAGTCTTTCAGGACAGCACTGATACCCACCCGAAAAATGTGCCTGCAATAAGGAGACTGCCCACTGGCTAAGTGGGTAGCAGTTCTGTCTAGCAGCACTGGGGTTGCTGGTTCAATTCCCTAACATGCTAATGGAGTTCCTGACGGGAATAGTCAGGAAGATTTAAAGTTATTTATGTGTATGACATGTTCTTGTGTCTCCCCAGCTGGCCGGAGGTACTCTTAGAAGACTGAGGGCCCAGTGGGACAGGAGGGGCTTAAATCTTTGAAGTTAAGGCGGTGTTTCCTGTGAAGGGAGGAGCCGAGGTCTCTCAAAGGTGGCTGTCCTGAAAGACTCCTGGAAAAAGATGTTACCGGTACGTAACTCTGATTTTTTTTTTTTTTTGTTTTGCCAGGTTCACAAAAATATTTTCTTAAGAAAACTGTAAGCCAAGATGCCAAACATGAAACTGGAAAACAGTATTGGGCTTGGTTCACATATATTCTAATCGGATGCGTTTTTGAACTGCATCCAGTTTGCATAACATTTTGAATCAGACCGGCTTGCATAGAAGCCGGTTCACACATGCGGTTTCGCGGTCGCGATTTTAACACGATTTTGCTGTGATTTGGGAGCAGTACTACTTTGTACGACTTTGCCACAACTTTGGAATTAACATGCCCGCAGTCCATTTTTAAAGAGTCCTGTGCAATTTTTTTTTTTAGTTATTTATTTTTTTGGTCTGGTTCAGGTGTGAATTCAAGTAAAAATTTTACTCCTGAACCGGTAAACAAAACTGTAGCAAAACGCCTTTTTAAAACTGACTGCAAACCGCAGCCGGACATGTGTGAACCTAGCCGTAGGGTTTACACACAGTTTGCCAGTATAGCCTTAGGATTAGTCTGTTAATGTCCATGTAAATTTGTCATGGCACATTAAAATTAGGACCTCTATGAAAAGCCTTGTGTAATCCCTATCTCACAAATACCACTGGCATGTTAAGCTGTTTTGTTGCACTAAATTCACGCGAAACTATTTCCGGACCGCCCGCCGTTGTTATACATCGGTACTATGACTTTAAATACCGGGGTTATGGCACCAGATAGCTGCTATAACCTCAGTTTTTTTCTTCAACAGCGGGCTGTCTGCTTCAAGATAAAAGTTGTCTCTGTGGCGGATTCGCGCGCAGAAGCGAACGCATATGTAAACTGTGTTGAAACCACACATGTGAGGTATCGCCATGATTGTTGGAGCGAGAGCAATAATTTTAGAGAAAGACCTCTTCGAACTCAAAACTGGTAATCTGTAGAAATTTTTATAAGTCGCCTATGGAGAATTTTAAGTGTCAGTTTGTTGTCGTTCCACGAGCGGGCGCAATTTTGAAGCGTGACATGTTGGATATCAATTTACTCGGCGCAACATTATCTTTCACAAAATGAAAAAAAAAATCTCATTTTGTAATTTAAAAAATGTATTTTTTTTTTTTTAAATTGCGTTTTTGTAAGACCGCTGCGCAAATACGGTGTGACATAAAGTATTGTAATGACCGCCATTTTATTCTCTAGGGTGTCTGGAAAAGAAATAAGTTCTAAGTAATTTTCTAGCAAAAAAAAAAGATTTTAAGGCGTCATGTACACTGCTGCTGCTAAACAGGCGCCCCCCCAAAAAAGGTATTGTAAAAAAAATCGAAAAAATAAATTAAAATTTTTAAAATAAATTTGTAAATAATATAAAAAAAAAAATTCTGACCCAGTCCACGCCTCAGTGCTGCATATTAGTGCCACTGTCGCATGACATTTAAAAAAAAAAAACGTACTTGTACTCCGTCTTTAAAAAGTGGTATCGGTGCAGTCCTACTTTTAATACATTTTTTATTTAAATTGTGTGACACATTTTATTTAAATGAATTCACACTTCGTGACCGTGTGTGTGTGTGTGTGTGTGTTTTTTATTTTTCTTATCCTGCTTGCATTTTTGTTGCTGTTTTTAGCATGTTCATTTTCCATAGGGGTCAGTGCATCTTCTATAGTAGTGAATGTGCTCTAAGCCCGAGTATAATAGTCGTTGGCTACTCTTCATTTTATTAAACTGTGTCTGTAATTTCAGTAGGAGAGATGTTCTCTGCCATGTGTGACTGCCAGGCTCTGCACCCCGACCCGGAAGATGTGGACGACTCCGATGATGATTTTGAAGGAGAAGAGTATGATGTGGAGGCTCATGGTGAGTTCAGCCTTTCAGGCAGGTGCAGATAGTGCTAGTCATGCTAATTAATATTGAGCACATCCGCGTTTTGTTTTTTGTTTTTAAACCACTTTGTAGACGCCATAACATTTACGCAAACCTATCAATATACACCTATTGGGATTTATTTATTTTTTTTCACCAAGGATATGTATAGCACAGAACGGCCGCTCTAGGACACGGCGCAACCCCGATCTCTGTAAAGAGCCGTGTCTGCGGCTCTTTAATCATGTGATCGGCTGTGTCCAATCACAGCCGGGCACATGTAAACACGAAGATGCCAGTAATCGGCGCTCCTCACCTCACACTGACAGTGTGTGGCGAGGAGAGCCGATCAGCGGCATCTCCTCACAGGAGACATCTGTACATGTAATCATCAGTGCCCTGATTACAATAGCGACACCAGCGCCACAAATCAGTGCCCATTAGTGATGCCAGTCCATACTGGCTATCAGTGCTGCCCATCGATGCCCATCAGTGCCACCCATCAGTACCGCCTGTCAGTTCCCATAAGTGCAGCATATTTGTGCCACCTTATCAACGCCCACCAGTTCAGCCTATCAGTGCCGCCTCATCAGCGCACATCAGTGAAGGAGAAAAATTAGTAAAACATTTTTTTTTTTTTTTGTAAAAAATAACCCATGAGTGATTACCACCAAAAGAAAGCTTTATTTGTGTGAATTAAATGATAAAAATTTCATCTGGGTACAGTGTAGCATGACCGCGCAATTGTCATTCAAAGTGCGACACCGCTAAAAGCTGAAAAATGCCCTGGGCAGGAAGGGGGTGTAAGTGCCCTGTAGGCAAGTGGTTAAATATGTGTTTATAGCAGAAAGTAAAAAATTATATATATATTATTATTATTTTATTTTTTTTCCCAAGAGTGACAGTGGGTAGTGGAACAGAAGAATAGGGGTGCATTCGCTTGCGACAGGTTCACTGGGTGCAATTGGTAGATGGAAGATATGTGAAGGAACCTCGTTATTTGGGTCCTTTGACATCAATTGTCCAGGGGGTGTCTGCTCGGGTTATAGGGTACCAATAGATGTGATTTGTCTGGCCATAACCTTGTCTGGTGATGAGTGTTTTGGATAATTGGGATATTTAATGACCTGACATGTTCGGCGTGACTGAAGCGATCTTGTTTCTTTCACAGCATATACCCTCCAGATGTCAGGGGGCTTTATCTCTTTTACTGAATTGGCTTACCAGAGCAATTGAAAGCTCTTTCTAATTGATGCTTTCTCATAATTGAGATTTGTGCTTCCAGTTTATTAGGCTTCATTGGGATAGAATTGTTGCTTGCTTTGGCAACATGCATGTGCAAAAGTACACCAGGATGTATTTAGTCTCATGCCATCAATTGCAACAGTTTTTTTTTTTTTTTTTTTGTGTTATTGTTTTAGACCCCTTTCACACTGGGCGACAGCGGTGAAGTGGCGCTAATTTTAGGTCCGCTTCACCATTGTTTTAGCGGCGTTATTCGGCTGCTAGCCGGGCAGTTTTAACCCCCCCCCACTAGCGGGCGAAAAGGGGTTAAATCCACCGCAAAACGTCGCAGCGGTGCTTTGCCGGCTGTATGGCGGCGCTGCCCCATTGTTTTCAATGGGCAGGAGTGGTGTATTCTCCGCTCCTACACTGCTGAAAAGAAGCTGCTGGCAGGACTCTTTGTGATGCCCTGCCAGCCTGAATGCTTTCACACTGGGTTTGCAGCTGAGACTTTTTTCAGGCGCTATTTTTAGCGCTGTAGTGCCTGATAAACACCTCAAGTGTGAAAGGGGTCTTAGAGGAGCAATGGGTACATTTAAAATAAATGTACATATTTACATTTTTATTGACTGGGTGGCTGTTTGTGTGATTGCATTTATTGTGCAGATTTTCTTTATTTTCTCTCTAGTGGCTCTTGAACAGTCAGGCAGTGTAATCAGCAGTCGTGCTAAAGAGCTAAAAAAAAAAAAAGCCACACCCAGCCTGGGCTCTGACCAATTGTGGCATCAGCAGCAAGGATTTGCCCATGTGGAACTATTTCTTCTGACCTTCTTCTTCCATTTTTATCTCCTTTTTTATTTATTTATTTTTTGTGATCACACAGATTTTCAAATTTGTGCATGAATCCATGTACAGTGTGGGGATAAAGTATTCGATCCCCTGCTGATTTTGTATGTTTGCCCACTGTCAAAGAAATGATCAGTCTATTATTTTAACGGTCAGTTTTATTTTAACAGAGAGAATAACAACAAAAATATCCAGAAATCGCATTTCAAAAAAAATATAAATTGGTTTGCATTTTAATGAGTGAAATAAGTATTTGAGCCCTTCGCAAAAAATGACTTGCTACTTGGTGGCAAAACCCTTGTTGGCAATCACAGAGGTCATTTCTTGTAGTTGGCCACCAGGTTTGCACACATCTCAGGAGGGATTTTGTCCCACTCCTCTTTGCAGATCCTCTCCAAGTCATTAAGGTTTCGAGGCTGACGTTTTGGTAACTCAAACCTTCAGCTCCCTCCACATATTTTCTATGGGATTAAGGTCTGGAGACTGGCTAGGCCACACCAGGACCTTAATGTTCTTCTTGAACAAATCCTTTGTTGCCTTGTTCATGTGTTTTGGGTCATTGCCATGCTGGAATACCCATCTAGGATCCATTTTCAAAGCCCTGGCTGAGGGAAGGAGGTTCTCACCCAAAATTTGACAGTACATGGCCCCGACATTCGTCCCTTTGATGCGGAAAAGTTGTCCTGTCCCCTTAGCAGATAAACACCCCCAAAGCATAATGTTTCCACCTCTATGTTTGAAGGTGGGGATGTTGTTCTTGGGGGTCCTAAAGCAGCATTCCTCCTCCTCCAAACACGGGGAGTTGAGTTGATGCCAAAGAGCTCGATTTTGGTCTCATCTGACCACAACACTTTCACCCAGTTCTCCTCTGAATCATTCAAATGTTCGTTAGCAAACTTCAGACGGGCCTGTACATGTGTTTACTTGAGCAGGGGGACCTTGTGGGGGCTGCTGGATTTCAGTCCTTCATGGCGTAGTGTGTTACCAATTGTTTTCCTGGTGACTATGGTCCCAGCTGCCTTGACGTTATTGAAAATATTCTCCCGTGTAGTTCTGGGCTGATTCCTCACCATTCTCATGATCCTTGAAACTCCAAGCTGGGAACTTGCATGGAGCCCCAGACAGAGGGAGATTATTTTGTGTTTCTTCCATTTGCGAATAATCTCACCAACTGTCGCCCTCTCACCAAGCTGCTTGCCAATGGTCTTGTAGCCAATTCCAGCCTTGTGTAGGTCTACAATCTTGTCCCTGACATCGTTGGACAGCTCTTTGGTCATGGTAGAGAGATTGGAATCTCTTTGCTTCTGTGGACAGGTATCTTTTATACAGGTAACAAGCTGAGATTAGGAGCACTCCCTTTAAGAGAGTGCTCCTAATCTCAGCATGTTACCTGTATAGAAGACACCTGGGAGCCGGAAGTCTTGCTGATTTGATTGGGGATCAAATACTTATTTCACAATGCAAATCAATTTATAACGCTTTTGAAATGTTTGTTTTTCTGGATATTTTTGTTCTGTCTCTCACTGTTAAAATCTACCATTAAAATTATAGACTGATTATTTCTTTGTCAGTGGGCAAACATACAAAATCAGCAGGGGATCAAATTTATTTTTTCCCTCACTGCAGCAGGAAACTTTTCTCTAAAAAAAAATAAATTAAAAAATACACAAGGCAGAGAGCCTGTTCACACTGCCCTGGACTGCTGCTGCACAGTAAATCGCAGCAATTTTGTGTGCAGCAGCTGTCTGTTCTGGCTGCAGTCAGGAAGCGGGGGAGGGTTGGTTTGGTGCTTGTTTTACCGCATCACACAGCTCCCTTTATTTTATTTTTCATACATAATGGGGCACAGAGTTAGGCTAATATTTATTACCTACTGGGTTATACTTCATCTCCAGGTGAATGGACACTGGTAGACCAAAGGTCTTTAGACAGGAAGTGATCCCCTATATAACCCCTCCCATACAGCAAGTACTTCAGTTTTTTTTTTTTACTAGTATCTGCAAGGTGGATGGGCACATTTGTTTGCGCTCTATGAGCGCCAAGTCTCTAGTCCCACAAGCTGTTATTAAATTAACCAAGGGATTGACCGATCGTATCCATTTGACATAGGCTGTATGTGCTTAGATAAATGGTACCCGAGCCTCACAAAGAATACTTGAGATCCTGCGAGGTTTTGCCTGTAATGCGACATCCGTTCGATGGATCCTGCGAAGTGGGATCCTGGACACCACAGCTCTAAGGCATTCCTTCAGGGTGCTGTACAGGTCCAAGGGAGTGGACCCTACACATGAAAAGAGTACCCAGTCCTTGAAGGTCCTCAAGTAACAGGAACCCGCGGTGATGGGTTAAGATTGGGCTCTTAGTTTCTAAGCTGCCCTGCGCCTGGACGGGTAGGTGAAACTCCTTTATTTACTTATTGTGGGGTGTCCCAGTGATTGTAACAATCAGTCAAGCTAGCTAGAGGCTTGTCAACTGTGTGCGGTGACTATACGGGGGGCAGTTTTGGGCTAGCTGTGGGTGTTTGCAAAGTGTACCCTTTTTTTTTTTTTTTTTTTTTATATTGCTTGTGTCTGGCTGTTTTTTACCTGTATGATGCACACAACGGTGTGCCGTTTCGCCTTGGTTCGCCATGGCGCACGTGCATTTGCAAGAGTGCTGCTGTGCTCGGCAAGTTGTTTAGTGCCATGGTGCACACGACTGTGCCAGAAGCTGCTCATGTGCCGTAGCCTTTATCTGGGCGCACGAAGATTCGCATCATGCGCTAATACTGCCACACCTGTTCGCTGGGACAAGCGTGCGCACGGCGCACAGCCAGCTTATTTGTTACGGCGCACAGCCAACTTATTTAAGCTGTGTATGCCAAGCATGCAATGCTTCCAGAAGACTGCTGTGGGACACCGAGCAGGCTCTGAACCAGGCTTTTGCAGCGGTTCATTTCTCCTTAGCCGGGTCAGTTGAGTCACCAGGTGTTGCTTGGCAAGCTAAAGGTGCATAGCAGGGTTTCTGCATAGGGGCTTGTGAGCCCTATTAAAGGGTCTCCCTTCTGAGGTGTGTTAATACTACACCCAGGTGCTCTTTTTGTCGCTTCTAAATTTCTTCAAAAAAGAGGAGCAGGACTAACGCTACAGGGAAGGGCACACCTATGTCTTCAGTAGTTCCTGATGAACCTAGTTGTATCCCCTGAAGGACCAGAGGCTTCCGGGCAATCTGAGCCACTGCGCCTATCTGGTATTGTGCCTACAGTCAACGCTGCTGCTTCACCCTTTATCACCAAGGATGAACTGTCCTCGGCCATAGCCGGGTTAGAGCACAGGATTCCTGGCATGATTGCCTCCATCCTGCAGGGCGGCAAGAAGCGTGACAGATCCCCCTCCCTGGAGCCTCCTAGTTTGGAGCAGGAGTTTGTTGAGGATGAGGAAGAGCTAAAAGCTCAGGATTCTGTGGAGGGTCTGGCAGATGAGTCTGCTTCTGAGCAATAAGATATCCAGTTGATGTCCGCCTCTGTCGCAGAGGCTTTTGATCCTGACTCTTACTAAGATGGTTCGTTCTGCCTTTAAGTTGCCTCTTGCAGAAGTTACTGAGCCTCCCTGGTCCTCTTTGGGGTCCCTGAGGCCTCTTCAGGCCGCACAGGCTTTCCCCTTACACTCTCTGTTGGAACAGGCGGTGTATGCAGAGTGGGTACATCCAGGATTTTTGTTCCTCCTAAGAGGGCTTTCCCTTTTATATCCCATTGATTAAAAGTTTGTTAGAAGTGGAGCATGCCAACCGTAGATGCAGCAGTCTCCTCTTCCTTAAACAAGAACTTCACTTGTCCGGTAGATAACGCACAGGGCTTGGAAGACCCCGTTGACAAGAAATTGGAGTCATTATTAAAGGCTTCCTTTTCTTTGGCCACTTCAGCTATTCAGCCAGCTGTTGCAGCAATTGGTATCTGCCAGTCTGTAAAGGGTCAGGATTATCTGGCTGAAAATAAGGCAGATATTCCTCGAGCACTGTGTTTGCTGTTGATTCCTTTAAAAGGATTCAATGCAGCAGGTTTCTCATTTGACTCTCTTGTCTGTACATATGCTCAGACTTTTGTGGCTTAAGAACTGGTCAGCCGAGCTTCCTTGTACAAAGTTATTGGCAGGTTTCCCCTTTATTGGGGAACATTTATTTGGTGAACATTTTGACAAATATATCCAAAAGATTTCCGGGGGGAAGAGTTTTCTACTTCCTGTGAAGAAAAGCACCAGGCGTCCCTCGTTTAAAACCTCAGGGACTGCTCGCTCAAGTGTCTCAGCGCCAAGGCAGTTCTGCTGCCAACAGGGCACTAGAGCCAGGGGCAAGGCCAGGGCCAGAAAAAGCCCTGGGTGAAAAACTCTTCTAAACCTAGGACCAAGCCCTCCTTTTGAGGGGACGCCCCCACTCCATCGGATGGTGGGGGGAGGCTGCTGCACTTTGCGAACATTTGGAGAACAGTTCAGGACGAGTGGGTCACCTCAACTATATCCCGCGGTTACAAGCTGGAGTTGCGTGGGGTTCCTCCTCAGAGATATCTAAGATCCATGTGTTCCCTCGGATCCCCCAAAAAGAGACTTATTGTTTCAGGCACTACATCATTTAGTGCATCAAGTTGTGATTGTAGAGGTTCCTGTATCCGAAAGAGGCTCAGGGTTTTTACTCAAACCTGTTTACAGTTCAAAAACCAAACAGGGACACAAGGTCCATTTTGGATCTTAGATCCCTGAACTAGTATCTACTAATCCAGTCCTTTCGGATGGAGTTTATCTGATTAGTGGTAGCCTCGCTCCAGATGGGAGACTTTCTAGCCTCCATCAATATAAAACAGGCATATTTACACGTACCTATCTTTCAACCTCATCAGAGGTTCCTGCGATTTGCAGTAGAGGAGCATCATTTTCAGTTTGTGGCTCTACCCTTGGGGCTTGCCACAGCTCCCAGGGTGTTCACAAAGGTTCTAGCACCAGTACTGGGTCTTTTAAGGGCCCAAGGAATGTTGGTGCTTGGGTATCTGGACAACCTCCTGCTCAGAGATCACTAACTACAGGCTCTAGAACAGAGCATAACATGCACAGTGCGGTATTTGGAAAGCTTAGGCTGGATCATAAATACCGAAAAGTCAGCCTTGAGACCAGCTTAAGGTCTAAACTATTTAGGTCTGATCATAGATACGGTCTAAGCAAGGGTATATTTTGCCACTGGTGCCACCAGTGCGTTGGATAAAGGGCACCAGACAACCCTCCATTCAGCTCGGTATGAGCCTTCTAGGGAGGATGGTATCCTCCTGCGAGGCAGTTCCCTATGCACAGTTCCATTCCAGGCCTTTACAACAAGACCTCTTGTTGGCTTGATACAGGAAAGGACAAGCCCTGTTTTTAGCTCCTCGGGCACGCTTAAGCCTAAACTGGTGGTTGCAGGATCAGAACCATGCGAAAGGGAAAATCCTTCCTCCCAGTAACTGACTACAAATGCCAGTCTCTCAGGCTGCGGAGTGACCTTAGAAGGGCTCACATGGAGCCAATACTCCCTGGTTTATGCTTTCCCTCCGTTCCCTCTCCTTCCACATTTGTTGTGCAGGATTCGGAGAGAGGTGGTTCCAGTCATTCTGGTGGCACCAGCCTGGTCCAGAAAGCTCTGGTTTCCGCAGATTGTGAGACTGATGATCGATGGGCAATGGACGCTTCCACGTCGCCCCGATCTACTGTCTCCAAGGTACTATATTCCACCCCAGTTTACAGTCTCTAAATGTGACTGCATGGCTATTGAAGCCAGGGTTTTAAAGGACCGTGGCATCTCGCTACCAGTGGTGTCTACCCTAGTGAATGCTAGAAAAGCTGTCACTAAGAAGATCTATCATAAGGTCTGGAAGACTTCTATTGCTTGGTGTGAAGCTAAAAAATGTCATCCTCGGAAATACATGATTGGGAGAATTCTCTTTTCTACAGTCAGCTGTGGAAATCACATTGGCTTTGAGTACAATCAGAGGTCAGATTTTTGGCCCTGTCAGTATTCTTCCAAAGGCCTTAGCCTCCCATTCGCTGGCCTGAACCTTTATGCAGGGGGCAACTCGTTTGCTTCCCCCCATTAGGTCACCTATGTGTCCTTGGGACTTGAACTTGGTGCTGTCTATGTTACAGAAACAACCATTTGAGCCTATCGAGGAAATTCCATTAGACTTGCTGTCACACAAGCTAGCCTTCCTGATGGCCATCACCTCGGCTAGAAGGGTGTCAGAGTTGGCTGCCCTTTCGTGCAGGGAACCATACTTGACATTGTCGTGGTAAAGGATCATGTTACGACCCGTTCCATCGTTTTTGCCAAAAGTGGTGTTGGCCTTTTCATTTAAATCAGAACATCATTTTGCCACCTTTTTTCTCTCAGCCTCGTTCGGTGGAAGAGAGACGACTGCATTCCTTGGACGTTGTCTGGGCAGTCAAGGTTTATTTGTCCAGATCTGCGGAGATCCGTGGATCAGACTCCTTTTTTGTTTTACCCAAGAAGGGGCAGGCAGCTTCCAAGGCTTCCTTTGCCAATTGGATCCGTCCAATTGATCATTCAGGCCTATGGTCTAAAACAGTGGTTCTCAACTCCGGTCCTCAGGACCCACCAACAGGCCAGGTTTGCAAGATAGCTGAAATACATCACAGGAGATATCACTTGCTGCTCAGTGATTGCAGTATTCTAGTCTGCAACTCCCCAAGGTAATACTTAAAATCTGGCCTGTTGGTGGGTCCCGAGGCCTGGAGTTGAGAACCACTGGTCTAAAACGTAAAGCTCCTCCCTTTAGAGTGAGAGCTCATTCTACCAGGGGTGTAGGAACCTCCTGGGATTTTTGCTATCGGGTATCTGTGGCTCAGATTTGTAAGGCTACTACATGGTCTTCAGTGCATACGTTCACAAAATTTTATCAAGTGGATGTTGGAGTAGCTGAGAAGTCGGCTTTCGGCTGCAGTGTACTGCGGGCTGCCGTATAAGATCTGATGGCTTTTGTTTGGCAGGGTGTCTCCCTTCCCTCAAGGCTATTGCCCTGGGATGTCCCAGCAGGTACTGAAGATTAGCCTGACTCCCATGATGTATGAAAAAGAAAATAGGATTGTTTCATCAAACTTACCTGTAAAATCCTTTTTCTTTGGGTACATCATGGGACACAGAGATCCCGCCCCTTTTTTTGTTTTGTTTTTTGAGGATTCGGTGCTTGCTACAAAACACAAGTACTTCCTGTGTGGGAGGGGTTATACAGGGGATCACTTCCTGTCTAAAGACCTTTGGTCTACCAGTGTCTATTCACCAGGCGATGAAGTATAATCCAGCAGGTAATGAATATTAGCCTAACTCTGTGTCCCATGATGTACTCAAAGAAAAGGATTTTACAGGTAAGTATGACGAAAAAATCCTATTTTTTTTTTTTTACCAACTTTATTTGAAATGCACAAAAGTGATGCTTCATTTATGTCATTGTACAGGAGCACGGTGTGTTGCACTGCTGTACAGTGACATGCAATCCTGTCCTGTGTGTTGAGATGAAGTGCAGCAGCATTTCATCACAGCTCACTGCTCTGCACCTTACAGCGTTGCAGTGTGAATAGGACACAAAGAAAACATTTGTCTGAACGGTGATCTGCATTCGCCTCACTATAGGGTTGATTTACTAAAACTGGAAAGTGCAAAATCTATTGCAAAATCAGTATTCCATATCCTCTGTTTCAAGTTAAAGTGATTGTAAACCCTTTCTTCTACCCAGTGAGGTAAGGAATCTACCTCACCTCACTGGGTTTTTGCAGCAGGCAGAAATGACATGTAGTGCTCTGGATTGAGACAAGTACACTAGTAGAGAGGGATATGCTTTGTTCATATTTCATGTCTGAGGTTTCCAACCACTTTAATGCTGACGCTTGTTTTTCTGCTCTGATTATGCTTGGCCTTTTATATTATTATTATTATTATTATTATTATTATTATTATTATTATTTTTTTTTTTTTATTAGAGCGAGGACTAGGTGATGGCCCCACGTTTTATACCTACGAAGAAGGCTTGTCTCATCTCACTCCTGAAGGACAGGCCAACTTAGAGCGGTTTGAAGGCATGTTGGCCAGCTCCGTAGGTTCACACACAATGGCCGGCGTCCGGACTGACGGTTCTGCTGTAGAATTTGAAGGTGAATTTAAAAGAACGAGTTACATTGTGCTTTAAATATGTATTGCATTTTTTTTTAACAGAAAGTGTTCTGTATTCAAAGGATATCTGTGGTCACAGCATACACTTTCATTTTATAATGTCAGCGTTGTAGAAACAATACAAAAAATTTCAACGTAAGCGTACTTGAAAAAAATCTTTCATGATGTCAGTGTTACTTGTCTGCTGGCTGTTAAGTTCCACAACTTCCTGTTTTTTGCATCCTACATGTATTGCAGTTTCTCCCCTACTGTTTACACTCAATTCCTAAAGACTACATATCCCATGGTAACAGCCTCTCTGTAGTTCAGAAGGCAGGCACTGTGAATTCTGTGACACAGCAGTGCCTACCCACAGGGTATAGTGACTACGTGTCGCAGAATTCCTGCAAGTAAATGTGTGGAATTCTTCAAAGGAAGTTTACAAGACCGTTCAGATGAATAGGCGTATGCTAAAATAAATTGAAACACAATATGAAAATATATCATTTTACATTTTGACCATAGATGCACTTTAATAATTGTTCGTAATCATTTTTCATGCAAACTTGGTGACTACTGGTTTGAATAGTGCAGTAATATTCTTATGATTTCTAATGCTCTTGTGCAAGAAAATGGTAATTCAGAATTAAACCTTTTTCGTTTAGCAAAATGTGCAAACACCTCTTCCCACAACAATCAACACACCCCAAGCCCCCCCTCCCCCCCCCCCCAAAAAAAAGAACTTAAATTACAGTGCATCCGGAAAGTATTCACAGCGCTTCACTTTTTCCACATTTTGTTAATTTTAATCCATTTTGGATTATGATTGTATTTTTTTCCTAAAGATGCTTCAAATAATACCCCATATTGACAACGTGAAAGAAGTTTGTTTGAAATCTTTGCAAATTTGTTAAAAATAAAAAACAAAAAAAAATCCCATGTACATCATAAGTATTCACAGCCTTTGCTCAATACTTTGAAGTAATTACAACCAAGTCTTTTTGGGTATGAGGCTTCAAGCTTGGCACACCTATTTTTGGGCAGTTTCTCCCATTCTTCTTCTTTGCAGGACCTCTCAAGATCCTCAGCTTGGATGGGGAGTGTCGGTGCACAGCCATTTTCAGATCTCTCCAGAGATGTTCAATCGGGTTCAAGTCTGAGCTCTGGCTGGGCCACTCAAAGACATTCACAGAGTTGTCCTGTAGCCACTCCTTTGTTATCTTGGCTGTGTTCTTGGGATCGTTGTCCTGTTGGAAGATGAACCTTCGCCCCAGTCTGAGGTCCAGAGCACTTTGGAGCAGGTTTTCTTCAAGGATGTCTCTGTACTTTGCTGCATTCAGCTTTCCCTCGATCCTGACTAGTCTCCTCCCAGTTCCTGCCACTGAAAAACATCCCCACCGCATGATGCTGCCACCACCATGCTTCACTGTAGGGATGGTATTGGCCAGGTGATGAGCGGTGCCTGGTTTCCTCCAGACATGATGCTTACCTTTCATACCAAAGAGTTCAATCTTTGTTTCATCAGACCAGAGAATTTTGTTTCTCATGGGCAGAGTTCTTCAGGTGCCTTTTGGCAAACTCCAGGCGGGCTGTCATGTGCTGTTTACTGTGGAGTGGCTTCGATCTGGCCACTCTACCATACAGGCCTGATTGGTGGAGTGCTGCTGAAATGGTTGTTGTTCTGGAAGGTTCTCCTCTCTCCACAGAGAAACACTGGAGCTCTGTTAGTGACCAATCGGGTTGAGTGACCATCGTGTTCTTCGTCACCTCCCTGACTAAGGTCCTTCTCCCCTGATCACTCAGTTTGGCTGGGCGGCTTGCCCTAGGAAGAGTCCTGGTGGTTCCAAACTTCTTCCATTTATGGATGATGGAGGGCACTGTGCTCATTGGAACCTTCAATGCTGCAGACCTGTTTCTATACCCTTCCCCAGATCTGTGTCTCCATACAATCCTGTCTCAGAGGTCTACAGACAATTCCTTGGACTTCATGGCTTGGTTCGACATGCACTGTTAATTGTGGGACCTTATATAGACGGGTGTGTGCCTTTCCAAATCATGTCCAGTCAACTGAATTTACCACAGGTGGACTCCAAGTTGTAGAAACATCTTAAGCATGTTCAGTGGAAACATGAAGCACCTGAGCTCAATTTTGAGTGTCATGGCAAAGGCAGTGAATACTTATGTACATGGCATTTTTTTTTTGTGTTTTTGTTTTTTATTATTTATTTTTGTTTTTACATTTGTCATTATGGGGTATGGTTTGTTTAATTTTGAGAATTTTTTTTTTTTTTACAGGGTTTACTTCCTCTTTAAGAATTGGCATCCAGAGTAGGCACTTCCAAAAATGTCATAGGGGTATCCAGCCATACATTCCATTTTTTTATGAAAAGTTTTGGGACATGCTGTACCTTATAATACACTGATCAGCTATAACATGATCACCACTGACAGGTAAAGTGAATAAACATTGATTATGGCCCCTTTCACACTGGGGCGGTTTGCAGGCGCTATTGCGCTAAAAATAGGACCTGCAAACCGACCCGAAATAACCGCTGCTGTCTCTCCAGTGTGCTAGCAGGACGTGAAAAAAAAGTCCTGCTAGCAACATCTTCGGAGCGGTATACACCGCTCCTGCCCATTGAAATTAATGGGACAGCGTGGCTATACCGCCGTCAAAGCGCCTCCGCAGAGGCGCTTTGCGTTGGTTTTTAACCCTTTCTCTGCCGCTAGCGGGGGGTAAAACCGTCTCGCTAGCGGCCGAATGCCGACGGTAAAGCACCGCTAACAATAGCGGCGCTTTACCGCCGCCCCCGCTCCAGTGTGAAAGGGGCCTAACCCTTTTTAACCCTTTCTCGGCCGCTAGCGGGGGGTAAAACCGGCTCGCTAGCGGCCGAATGCCGACGGTAAAGCGCCGCTAACAATAGCGGCGCTTTACCGCCGCCCCCGCTCCTGTGTGAAAGGGGCCTAACTCTATACTATAGCACCTGAAAATAGGTGGGACTTTGACAAGGGCCAAATTGTAATATCTAGATGACTGGATCAGAGCAACTCCAAAAACTGCAGCTTTTGTGGGATGTTCCTGGTCTGCAGTGGTCAGGACCGACCAATAGTGGTCCAAGGAAGGAAAATCGGTGACAGGGTCATGTATGGCCAAGGCTCATTGATGCATGTGGAGAGTGAAGGCTGGTCTGTGTAGCCTGATCAAATAGCTGGTCAATGTTAAAAGTTAATGTTGATTCTAATAGGTGTTAGAGCACACAGTGCATCGCAGTTTGTGTGTGGGGCTGCATAGCTGCAGACCGGTCATGATGTCCATACTGACCCGTGTCCACAGCCAAAAGCGTATACAATGGGCACATGAGCATCAGAACTGGACCATGGAAGAAGGTGTCTTCAAAGTGTTGACTTGGCCTCCAAAATTCTCCAGAACTCAATCCAATCATTTGTGGGATCCGCTGGGGAAAAAAGTCCAATCCCATGGAGGCCTCACCTCAAAGGACTGTATCTGCTACTGACAGCTTGGTGCCAGATACCACAGTATACCTTCAGAGGTCTAGTGGCATCCTAGCCTTGACTGGTTATAGTGGGTGGTCCTATGGCTGTTCCGTGTTTGATCCTCTATTTGGGAAAGTCCACATTTAATCAAAGTCTGGTTTAGTAATAGAAATCGAGAGTGAAAGTGAGTTTTTTTTTTTTTTTTTTTATACTTCCAAACTGAAAAAAAAAACTATTTTTAGGAGACCAAAAGGGAACAAGTAAGAAGTTTAATGTCAGTGTTACACAAACCTAAAACAAGTTGTACTGTTGTCTTCTGCCCCCTGCTGGCCATTCAAGGTTTTTTTTTTTGTTTTTTTTGTTTTTTTTTAGCATTTAAACTTTGTAACTGTATCCTGTTCTTCAAAATTTGATTTGAGGATAGTTTTTTCACCTTTTTGAGCGATACGTATGGGTTGATTTACTAAAACTGGAGAGTGTAAAATTCTGGCGCAACTATGCATGGTAGCCAATCCGCTTCTGACATCAGTTTGTTCAATTTACATTTCAACAAAATAATCTGGAAGCTGATTGATTTCTATGCAGAGCTGCACCAGATTTTACACTCTCCAGATGTCTTAAATCATAGTTTTACTGCCACCTACAGAAGGATTGGAATCTTCCTTAAAGGAGTTGTAAACCCTGGGTGTTTTGAATGCATTCAGGTGAAAAACCTTCTGTAGTGCAGCAGCCCCCCCCCCCCTCCCTTTTTACTTACCTGAACCAGATTGTTCCATCGACAGGGATGAGCACAGCAGCTCCAGCCGCTGTCTCGGGTCCTCATTGGATAGATTGATGACAGCGCAGCCATTGGCTCCCACTGCTGTCAATCAAATCCAGTGACCGGAGGGGAGCGGGCAAACGTGCATTTATTTTACTTTATTCTTTTTAAGAGTGACTATTTTGAAGATGTTGCGACGGAGACATTCTGCTCGGCGTATGTTGTGGTAGCAGGAAAGCTCATTTGTGTGTCCCAGCGCTCCAGTGGTACGGAACAGGAAGATTAGGCTGCCATCTTCACCTGTTTTGCACATACACCCTGACTTCAACAATTTTTTTACTTTCATAATAGCCCTGAAGTTCAGATTGATATATATATATTTTTTTTTTTTGTCCTCCTTTTCTCCAGATGGTATGGACGTTGTGCCAGCGGTCCCTGGACAGTTTGAAGATGCTGACGTTGATCACTGAGTGATTTTATATTGGTAAGTAAAGTCTTCTTTTAATGCCGGCAGATCATTGCGCGGCTGCACGCCCGAAAAGGAGTTTGGGACTTTGTATGAAGTATGCGGCCGAAATGAACAGAGTAACTGGTGGATAAATAATGGTAACTAACCTAATCACATAGTGTTATGTATATAGTAACATAACATGAGCCAGTAGCATGATTATGAGTTTTATTAAACATAACAATCATATAGTAGTGAATATAACATAGGTAACATGAATAGTACATGACATTAACAACATGATAGCAGGAAGGAGGTAAGCCGCCAGATTCAAATTCTGTGCTCACGTATTGTATCGGATTCATAAATATCTTGGTAGAGACCAATAGAAACAACAAAATATTAGACATGTTGTGGAATATCACTCTTGAATAAAATCGGTATTCTAGGCGTCTATAGAGCTCGACGCGTTTCATGGATATCTTCAGGAGCAGATGCAATAATCTATAATTGTAACATACAATAAATTGGTAAAACTGGCCAATTAGAAAAGGGAATTTGGAAAAAAGAGGGGCTTAGGTACAACATGAATTTTTATAACAACGATGATATAAAAGTATAGCCCATAGACAACTTACAACCGAGCTGTGATAGTATGTGGCAGAGCAAAGGACCGACCAGGACCACCTGGGGAAGTGGTCATCCTCCCAGGTGCTGAGGCAGTAAATCCCAAGGGCAAGATTGAACAACCAAAGTGGAAGAAAGAGAGCTGAGGAGCGGTATGCCAAATGCCTAAAGTGTAGAAATATTAAAAATAGTAGTAATGGTGAAAAAAGTAAAAAATGTGGAAAAATATTGCTGAATAAGTGTTGAGGGGTAAATGGGGGATCGAAAGATCACATAGTAGTCCAAATTAGTGTATTAATAGCAATATAAGTATTGTAGCAACGGGTGATCTTAGAGTAGACAGAAAATGTAATGTAAAAAATGTGTGGTGATGCAGCATGATATTGCAATAATGTTAAGGAATATATTGACAACCCAACCAAAAGGCTGATAATGTGAACAAACCTCATTAAAAATACCGCAAATAATGACTACCTAGGTGAAACCGGTGCTCCCGTGTGACCTAACTGATACTTAATGGCAGTGGACAAAACCGCTCAACAAGGACCCATCTATTCCATATAGGCGGAGTATAAATACTCCAGTGTGGCCAATGGGTAAACGCCAAGCATCTGTTTCACCTAGTTAATCATTATTTGCAGTATTTTTAATTAGGTTTTAGGTAATTACCTAATTAGGTAATTAGGTTTTTTCACATTATCAGCCTTTTGGTTGGGTTGTCAGTATATTCCTTAACATTATTGCAATATCATGCTGCATCACCACACATTTTTTACATTACATTTTCTGTCTACTATAAGATCACTTGTTGCTACAATACTTATACTTATTGCTATTAGTACACTAATTTGGACTACTATGTGATCTTTCGATCCCCCTCATTTACCCCTTAACACTTAATCGGCAATATTTTTCCACATTTTTTACTATTTTCACATACACTATATTGTCAAAAGTATTGGGACACCTGCCTTTGCACGCACATGATCTTTAATGGCATCCCAGTCTTAGTCCGTAGGGTTCAATATTGAGTTGGCCCACCCTTTGCAGCTATAACAACTTCAACTCTTCTGAGCAGGCTGTCCGCAAGGTTTAGGAGTGTGTCTATGGGAATGTTTGACCAGAAGCGCATTTGTGACTAAGGATGAGCTCAGGTGTGTTCACAAACAGCACGTGCAGAGCCCGCCAGGAAGTCGGCACTGCAGAGCAATAATCCCAAGCAGTGAGACGTTGTCCCGATGCGTGCCTGCAGAGATCGGGAAATGTCTCACTGCCTGTGATTAGCGCTGTGCAGTGCCGACTTCCTGGCGGGCTCTGCACGTGCTGTTTGCGGACACGCCTGAGCTCATCCTTATTTGTGACGTCCGCCACTGATTTGGACGATGAGGCCTGGCTCGCAGTTTCCACACTAATTCATCCCAAAGGTGTTCTATCAGGTTGCGGTCAAGTTCCTCCATCGCTCATCCATGTCTTTATGAACCTTGCTTTGTGCACTGGTCCAAATCATTTGGTGGAGGGGGGATTATGATGTGGGGTTGTTTTTCAGGGGTTGGGATTGGCCCCTTAGTTTCTGTGAAGGGAATGCGTCAGCATACCAAGACATTTTGGACAATTTCATGCTCCCAACTTTGTGGGAACAGTTTGGGGATGGCCCCTTCGAGTTCCAACATGACTGCACACCAGTGCACAAAGCAAGGTTCATAAAGACATGGATGAGCCAGTTTGGGGTGGAGGAACTTAACTGGCCTGCACAGAGTCTTGACCTCAACCCGATAGAACACCTTTGGGATGAATTAGAGCGGAGACTAGGCCTTCTCGTCCAACATCACTGCCTGACCTCACAAATGCTCTTCTGGAAGAATGGTCAAACATTCCCATAGACACACTCCTAAACCTTGTGGACAGCCTTCCCAGAAGAGTTGAAGCTGTTATAGCTGCAAAGGGTGGACCAACTCAATATTGAACCCTACGGGCTAAGACTGGGATGACAATAAAGTTCATGTATGTGTAAAGGCAGGTGTCCCAATACTTTTTTTGACAATATTGTGTATATGCAAATTGGATGCGGGTTTCCCCACAATCAATGCGCATGACAGGCGTGTGTGACCTGCTCTCAATGGAGCCAGTTCACAAATGTCCAGGGCGGCCGCAAAAGGGTCCTGTGCATTTTTGGGTCTGGTTCGGGTGCAAATTCAGGCACAAATCTGGACTTGAATCGCACCAAACCCCATGCTGTGAACCAACGCCGTACATGTGAACCCAGCCTAAGTGTGCAGGTTTATCAGGGTAAATAGAAAGTGAATGGATAGTTGGGTGTTTGATTTGACGGATCAAAAATGAATATGTAACTATGTTTAGGTTTACCATATCCGCTTTGCCAACCCATGTCCGGAGTTGCACTCAGGCATTTTGGCTGCTCGTTGTGAAGGATCAGATGCCATTTTCCTCTGGGACTAAATTGTATCTACTTCTCCTCCCACAGGTGCCGGAGTGACACGTTCCAGATTCGACCACTGTGACACCTGACACGTTTACAATAGTTCTGCTTTTTACATAACTCTCTTCCTACTCATTCCGTGGAGCCTTTTAGAGGATTTGTCGGACGCCAACCATTTCAATGATCTTCGTAGCGCCCCTCCCCCCAAGAGAACTGCTCTAACAAGCGCTCTAATTTGCGTGACAAACTTGCTGAAGACAATTGACTGCCACTTTATGAATTTTGGCGCAGCTTTCCTTGACAATCTTCATGTTTTGGACAATCTGTTGGCTTTCTAGGCCTATTAGAAATACAAGTCCCAACACCTTCAGCCTGAAAGTGACGGCTCTACTGGTGTCTGAGAGCCACACATTGTTCAAGTCTGTTACAGGAAAGTATCTAGATTCTAGATTTTACTAGAGTATTGACAGTGATGCTTCTTGCGTGTTGGCAAAAAAAAGAAACCAGCCTTTTAGGTGTGCCGTGGTGAGGCTGTAGTTCTGTTTTTTTAGGTTAATATGAACTTAATCTGTAGGTGAATATGAATTCAGTATGTTGGGAGGGAATAACCTCAAGCACTTCACGTTAAAACTGGACAGTATTTGTAAAGGTTCTTAATATTGTCTAATAAAAGTTAGCGTTTTGTACCAAACTGTTGAATTTGTGTTTTTTTTTTTTTTGTTTTTTTTTTTGTTTTTGTTTTTTTTACCTTTTTGCTAAAGTGCATTACTACATAACATTGAAATATCCCATTATTACAACCAGACTGATGGCTGAAATGTAGTTTGGTGAAATTGGTGAACATATTCAGTACATCTTGGCATAACGTGCACATTTTCCCATGTTGTTTCATTGAAAATGCTGCAAGTACAGAAACAATACCATTTGATCCTTCTAGAAATCTAGTGAGTCTGTAATGTCCTGTGTACTCTGCCTGTGCTGTATTGGAGCTTTTGTTTATTGGCCCTGCCTGGAAAAACAAAACACCTATGCTATGGAGAGTGGTAGGTATTCTTTAGTTCAATGGTCTTCAAACTGTAGCTCTTTGTCTGCCTTTATCTGGCCCTTGGTGCACCCAGTGGGGGGTGCCCTTGTTCCCCAGTGACGTTCACCAGTGGGGGGTGCCCTTGTTCCCCAGTGACGTTCACCAGTGGGGGGTACCCTTGTTCCCCAGTGACGTTCACCAGTGATGGGTGCCCTTGTTCCCCAGTGGTGGGTGCCCTTGTTCCCCAGTGACGTTCACCAGTGGGGGGTGCCCTTGTTCCCCAGTGACGTTCACCAGTGGGGGGTACCCTTGTTCCCCAGTGACGTTCACCAGTGATGGGTGCCCTTGTTCCCCAGTGGGGGGTGCCCTTGTTCCCCAGTGACGTTCACCAGTGGGGGGTGCCCTTGTTCCCCAGTGACGTTCACCAGTGGGGGGTACCCTTGTTCCCCAGTGACGTTCACCAGTGATGGGTGCCCTTGTTCCCCAGTGGTGGGTGCCCCTGTTCCCCAGTGACGTTCACCAGTGGGGGGTGCCCCTGTTCCCCAGTGACGTTCACCAGTGGGGGGTGCCCCTGTTCCCCAGTGGCGTTCACCAGTGGGGGGTGCCCCTGTTCCCCAGTGACGTTCACCAGTGGGGGGTGCCCCTGTTCCCCAGTGACGTTCACCAGTGGGGGGTGCCCCAGTGACGTTCACAAGTGGGGGGTGCCCCAGTGACGTTCACAAGTGGGGGGTGCCCCTGTTCCCTAGTGACGTTCACAAGTGGGGGGTGCCCCTGTTCCCCAGAGTGACGTTCACCAGTGGGGGGTGCCCCTGTTCCCCAGAGTGACGTTCACCAGTGGGGGGTGCCCCTGTTCCCCAGAGTGACGTTCACCAGTGGGGGGTGCCCCTGTTCCCCAGAGTGACGTTCACCAGTGGGGGGTGCCCCTGTTCCCCAGAGTGACGTTCACCAGTGGGGGGTGCCCCTGTTCCCCAGAGTGACGTTCACCAGTGGGGGGTGCCCCTGTTCCCCAGAGTGACGTTCACCAGTGGGGGGTGCCCCTGTTCCCCAGAGTGACGTTCACCAGTGGGGGGTGCCCTTGTTCCCCAGTGACGTTCACCAGTGGGGGGTGCCCCTGTCGCCCCCCCGCTCGCTCGCTCGGGCTCTCCTGTCCTATTGGTAGGCCTGAGTGACCAGTTGTCACGTCTGCCGGCTGTCTGTAGATCGGAACAATAGACTAGATCGGGTTTTGGATCTAGTAACCCGGAAGCAAGGTCATGAAATCACTTCTGGTTTACTGAGACCTTTAAAAGGCACCAGATTTCAAAAGACAGTATTCAAAACCGCCAAACTGTCGTTTTTTTTTTTAAAACGTGATCAAAATTGTTTATTTTTTAAAGGGAAAGTATAAGAAAAAAAAATTATTAGTATTTCTCAGACCTCTATCTCTAAACTGGTAACCAATAAAATTCCTCCATATGCGATGCTTCAAAAAAATGTTTAAGTACCGTAGTTTGTCGCCATTCCACAAGTGTGCGCAATGTTAAAGCCTGACATGTTTGCTATCTATTTACTTGGCATAACATCTTTCACATTATACAAAAAAATTGGACTAACTTTACTGTGTTTGTTTTTTTTTAAATTTAATTTATGGAAGTGTGTGTCTTCCAAAAGAATTCCATTTGAAAGATCGCCGCGCAAATACAGTGTGACATAAAATATTGCAATGACCACCATTTTATTCTCTAGGGTCTCTGCTAAAAATATATATAATGTTTTGGGTGGTTCGAAGTAATTTTCTAGCAAAAAAAACAAAAAACTGATTTTAACTGTTATGCAACAAATGTCAGAAAATGACTTAGGCTTGAAGGGGTTAAAGCTGGTCTCTGTGTTTTAATGGCCCTTTTCAATAGTTTGTTTGCGCCAAGCTATTTACTGCACTTAACTGGTGCTCTTGTTGGGCACGCTGCTTAAATGATATGTAGCCTTAGCTACAAACAGTATACAGCACTGTGTTGTGAGATGAGAACATCCTATCCCATTCCCAAACCCAGAGCAAAATAGAGTTGGGCTGAGCGCCATTCACAGGAAGTTTTGTTTTCTATGAATAAATACGGAGTTTCCTCTGATTAGCTGAAGTGGAGATTGTGATGTCATCCACCTGCCTCTCATGAAAAAAATGAATGGATTTAGACTGAATGCCAAGCCAAATAAAACTATGTTTCAAGCAACAAAGTTAAGATCGTTTGGCAGAGTTGACATTACGAAAGAAACAAAACTATGCCAACTTTGTACAGGCATTGCACACTGGGTCACTTCTATGACTGGTATGCTTAACCTTCCCCCTGGAATTATGGGCAAAGATCTCACTTTGAGCTCTGTCTATGTTACAGTCCTGGAATTCCCCCATCATAATTTAAGATCTGAGCAGTTCCTTATTACATCCTACTGCCCTGCTCTCTGATAACAATCGTGTTTGGCTTGTATTCTAGTTCCCTAATCAGCAGAAAAGCTTTGCTTTCAGCCTCTTCATTTCATTGGCATGTGTTCTAAAGGGCTTATAGTAACCAGGGCCAATTGACCAGCCAATTCAAGAAAACAAACTGCTTGAGTTAAGGTTGCCCAACTTGTGTGATGACTTTTTGGATGCTTTTTCTACTCGCATGTTAACGTAAATTTTATTAAAGGCCTCCAAATTTAATCTTTCTATACAACAAAACAAATCGGATGAATGTGGTGGAGTGAGCAGAATATGGCGTTTCAGATCTTCTGACCATGGAGTAGCTGTACCATTCAATACTGTCTTTGAAAAACAGTAATCCTTTTTCTTTATCAAATTAAAATTATTTATAGAAAACAAAACTTCCTGTGAATGGTGCTCAGCCCAACTCTATTTTGCTCTAGGTATAGATTGTTTGTTTTCTAAGAAAATCAGGATTGCTTTATTGTAGTCAAAGTATCCGAATGCAAAGGGAAAACCAATTACAATGAGCAGAACAAACAATAACCAGGTGACATGGTATCATAGAATTAAGGAGATATGCATTAAAGGGTAAGTTCACCTTTTACAGAAAAATCTGTATGGTGAACTTACGCAGGACCCCCTCCTCACAAAATCCTACCACAGTACACTCAGAGTAAAGTAAAACCACTATATTCTGGAGGCAGAGAGGACTTTGTGGAGGGCGGCGGGAAAAGGGTGAAAGGAAAGTCGGTATGTAAAGATAGAGGAAGTCAGTAGGACACCACCACCCACCCGTCAGGGTTTACTCATTGGGAAGTCCACGTTGGCCACACCCTGTCATACTTCCATGGACAGCCACAACTAATGTACGTTCTTTTGTAAAGAGGTGGCGCAGCATCAATCATGGTTTCCCAGGACGACAATGTGGTAGGTGTAGGAGAAGCCCAGTTAGGATCATTTTTTTTAGCATAGAAAAGTAGGTAGGAGATCAAGAGTTTGCTGTGGTGGGATCCTTGAGCATCATCAGGAATGCCCAGCGGCAGGGCCAGTTCGGGGACATAGGGATCTCTACCTGGAGTCGAGTATTAATGAGCTCAAAAATAGCAGACCAAAAAAACTATGATCTTAGGGCACTCCCAGAACATATGGAAGAAAGTACCCAGCTGCGTCCAACAACGGGGACAAAGTTGGTCCTTATCTGGGTATAACCTTTGTTACCATACTGGAGTAAAATATTCACAGTGCAAACATTTTGTTTGGATCAGTTTATCGCTGGGGGATATCTCCACCTAGGACAAGTTTAAAGACAATACTCCAGGTCTTCCCTGTCTAGGCCGGGGATATCCTGTTTCCATTTATCCCATAGTCTCTCAATTTTAGGAGAATCAGTAACAAGTAAGGTCCCATATAATGCAGATAGTGGCTTCGCTAAATCCCTCAGGGATAATAGCTCTTCAACCGGATCTAACTGTAGGAGAGGCTGAGTGGGGAATTGGGCCCTGACAGAATGTTTCAACTGGGCATAACGAAAAAACATCCAACCTGGAAGATGAAACGCCCAAGCTAGCTGGGTATAAGTCAGTAGTGTGCTCTCAGGTATAACGTCCCATAGAGTTCTTATACCATATCTTGCCCAGACTTTAGGGTCTGTAACCGATCGGAAGTGCTCTAGTCTAGGGTCACCCCATAAAGGTTGTACAGTTGACCAGCATTCCTCACGCAGGACTCAACGCCGAGCAGCCTCCCCAACTCCCAACGTTCTACTTCGAGCCTGGCACATTATTGTATGCCCTTGCTCCTCTATATACTAAGAGTTTTGTAAGTCTGATAAGGAGCCCATATAGGCAGCCTCAACACATACCGTGGCATTAGAGCGCAAGCCCTCAAACCACCAATAGACTGGCAGCAACACTGCAGCCCAATAGTACACTTGGAAATTGGGTAAGGCCAGTCCTCAGAGTTGCCCAGAGAGATGCAACGGTGATTTAGCTAGTTGAGGAAGGACACCATTCCATATAAAAGAACCCACACTACAGTCCACCTCACGAAAAAAAGTGGTCTATTTCGAAAGAGGTAGTTGAACTTGGGCAGGAGCATCATTTTGAGGAGATTTATACGCCCTAAAAGATTTAACGGGAGTCCAGTCCACGTTCGCAATATCCGACCAACTTTGTGTGACCGTGTGTATGCAAGACAAGTTTGAGCCAACATCCGTCAGAAAAAAATCTATGGATTTTGTTGCCGGAATGTCCGATCGTGTGTACTGGGCATTAGGCTGGGTTCTCCGCATCCAATTCGCAATAGCAGGAGATTTTGACCGGCTCTCTATGGAGCCGGTTCACATATCTCCAATGCGGCTCCGGTGCGAATTTGCACAGGAGCTCTGTGTGTCTTGTGGTCCATTTCAGTTCCGAATTCAATCAAAAATTCGGACTGAAACGGTGAATGGGGACGCACCGGACCCCTGCTGTGAGCCGCATGTGAAGATAGTCTGCACCCAACCCTAAAGGCACCACATTTTAAAAAAATGACAGTATTCAAAACTGCCAAACTTAGTGTTTTGAATGCTTTTAAGTGCAAAGGAGGGATTTGGGGTCTTATAGACCCCCGATATCTCCATAAAGAGTACCTGTCGCTGACTATTACTGTCACAAGGGATGTATACATTGCTTGTGACTGCAATAAAAATGATCAGAATAAAATAAATAAGAAAAAAAAAATTAAAGCGCCCTACCCCTCTGTGCTCGCGTGCATACTTAAGTCGCGCCCGCAAATGTAAACGGTGTTCAAACCCCACGTGAGGTATCGCCGTGATCGTTAGAGTAAGAGCAATAATTCTAGCACAAGACCTCCTCTAAACTGGTAACCTATAGAAATTTTTAAAGCGTTGTCTATGGAGATTTTTAAGTACCATAGTTTGTCACCATTCCACGAGCGTGCGCAATTTCAAAGCATGACATGTTAGATGTCTATTTACTCGGCGTAACATCATCTTTCACATCATACAGAAAATTGGGCTAACTTTTGTTATTTTATTAAATTCACGAAAGTGTCTTTTTTTCCCAAAAAATTGCGTTTGAAAGACCGTTGCGCAAATACCGTGTGACATAAAATATTGCAACGATCGCCATTTTCTTCTCTAGGATCTCTGCTATTTATATATATATATATCTATAAATCTATAAATATGTTTGTAGGTTCTAAGTAGTTTTCTAGCAGAAAATATGGATTTTAACTTGTTAGCAACAAATGTCAGAAAAAGGCTAAGGCATTAAAGGGTTAACCTTCCCCCTGGAATAACAGACACAGATCTCACTTTGCTCTTTGAGCTCTAAGTTTATGTTACAGTTCTGGAATTCCCCATCACAATTACAGATCACTTTAACTGTAAACAAAAAAGTTTTTTTTTTTCCTGTCTGTGTTGCTGTTGAAGAATTTCTTTCACTTCATGTCTGGTGAAAAGATTGTCCCCCAGGACCCTAAGGGAACAGCTTTGGCTTTAATTAAATGCTCTCCTATTTCCTGCACAGGTTGAATGTTATTCATTCATTATAAATACAGTGGCCTGAGAAATACAACATATGACCACTAGATGGAATTGAGGATCTTACCAGACAAGTCAGGGATAAAGTTGTGGAGAAGTTTTAAAGCAGGGTTAGGTTATAAAAAAAATATCCCAATATCCGAAAAAACGGCGTGGGGTCCCCCCTAAAATCCATACCAGACCCCGATCTGAGCACGCAGCCCGGCTGGTCAGAAAAGGGGTTGGGGCCCCCCCACCACAAAGCACATTTTCCCCAAGGGTTAGCCACAGCGTTATGCACAAGCAAACAGGGGCGGCCCGTCCATTAGGGGCGCATGGGCATCGCCCCCTCTATCCACACCACCCCCTATATTGTTAATGCATAGATTCATGCGTATCTATCCACGGCTGCCATGGCCACCCTCTATTCATGCGTCCGCCCCTTTCAGGAATGCCGGGCGCATGAATTACAGCTGCAGGGATGTTTTTTGAAGCACCTGATTAGAGCCAGAGGCTCTAATAGGCTTCAAAATAGGGTAGACTCGGAGCGCAGAGCATTGCGCTCGGAGCCCACCCAGGTGTGTTAGAAAAGCAAATGAATATTCACTTTTCTAGTACTGAATCGCTTCTCGGCCAATGGGGAAGCGCGGTTCTGATACCCGTTTTCCAATTGGCTGAAAGTTCAGGCGATCCTATTGGATGCCTAGAAGGAGGGGGATGCACAATGGAAAGGTGCTGTGATCCACACCACAAGAGGAGGAAGAAAGCCGCTGGACATGCCTGCTTCCTAGATGGGGTAAGTGCGGGGCTTTGATCTCCGGGCTGTCCTCTGCCGCCTGTTCATGTCTATTTAAACTTGTGGTTACATTGCAAGGTTCTAACTCCTGCATGGTGTATGATGGCAAGTTCTCATACAACTTGTAACTGTCTGTTCTTTTTTCCATTGCTCCATATTTGTTTGTACTGTAACTTTTGTCCTAAGCGCTTATCACACTCGGTGCCTGCCCTCCCATGGTCGTGGTCTGCTATTCCATCAGTTTGGCGTGTAATTGGCCCCAAATTTATTCTGCAGCAGGACAATGACCCCAAACAACCAGCCAATGTCATTAAAAATTACCTTCAGCGTAAAGAACAAGGAGTCCTGGAAGATGTTCTGGACCCTACAGAGCCCTGATCTCAACATCATGGAGAATGTCTGAGATTCCATGAATAGACAGAAGGATTTGAGGCAGCCGACATCCACAGAAGATCTGAGGTTGGTTCTCCAAGCAGTTTAGAACAACCTACCTGCCGAGTTCCTTCAAAAACTGTGTGCAAGTCTCCCTAGAAGAACTGATGCTGTTTTGAAGGCAAAGGGCGGTCACACCAAATATTGATTGGATTTCTGTTCATTTACTTTCAATTTTTGTCAATTGTTGAATTGTTAAAAATAAACTGTTAAAGTATAACTAAAGGCAAAACTCTTTTTTTTTTCAGTTTTGGATGGAATGGTGAGGGATTAGAACACCTGTCAGTTATTATTGCTGTCTCTGCCCCTTTTAAGGAGACGCACCCTCACTATTTGTCCTGTATACCATTATCGTTCAAAGTGAAAGTAAAAGAATCCCAAATTTTGGATTGTCTCCTAAAAAGTAATAGAGGGGAAACCTTCCAATAGGGACACTAGTTCTGGTGACCTGGGGTCCCCTTAATTTGCAAGGATTTCCTCTCACTTCCTGTTTGGCTATGGGAAAGGAAGTGATGGGAAATCTCCACAGGTATGTGTTAGAGTACCACCTCGTGGTCCTCCGTTCCGGAGTCCCGCGCCGCTGTGGCGTGTGGGTGGGCCCAGAAGCCTGTCTGGGGCCTACCACAGCAGCCGAGGAATGGTCCTGAGCTGTCTATCCAGAGTGAAGAAGCTGGACAACCGAGAAGATCCCAGGGGAGGACCCATCATGGAAGGATCATGCAGAGTGCTGGTCTGGAGAGGGGCCTGGTGACTCGGTTGGAGGACGTATCCTGAAGTAGTCTTATTACATGGTACTGCCGGGTTGGCTTAAAGGTCCAAGTACTGTGTCTGACATTCATCGTGAACCAATACATCGTGTGGCAGAGGATCGCACGGGTTTATTTCAAGCAAGTCTGTGGCAGAGACTTTTGTTCCTGCTACGTACTGGCTGCTAGGCAAGTGAGAGAGGCCTATCCAGGCGAGCAAAGATCGTGTCCCAAAAAAGGGGATTGCATTCAATTACATTATTCAACTTTAAAGGATGTTCTAAAGAAACCTAAAGAAAGGTATCTGAGCTTCCCTGCAGTTTCCCTCCTTCCTCTTTCCTGCTACTTCCTTCATTACTTGGTTCAATAAAGCATTGAAAACGTACTCAAGTGTTGGTGCTTATATCGTCCAGAGGTAAATTCAACGGAACCCCTAGACCCGGTGCCGGGTCGAGAGTGAAGTGAGGTATCGAGAGTGAAGGTAACAGCCAGCTTAAACCAGCAGCTCCACCGAGAGTTAGTAATACATATATACACACAAATTATATTGGAAAAAATATTGGGACGCCTGCCTTTACACACACATGAATTTTAATGGCATCCCAGTCTTAGTCCGTAGGGTTCAATATTGAGTTGTCCCACCCTTTGCAGCTATAACAACTTCAACTCTTCTGGGAAGGCTGTCCACGCGGTTTAGGAGTGTGTCTATGGGAATGTTTGACCATTCTTCCAGAACTGCATTTGTGGCTCAGGCACTGATGTTGGATGAGAAGGCCTGGCTTGCAGTCTCCGCTCTAATTCATCCCAAAGGTGTTCTATTGGGTTGAGGTCAGGCCAGTCATGTTCCTCCACCCCAAACTCGCTCATCCATCTCTTTATGGGCCTTGCTTTGTGCACTGGTGAGCAGTCATGTTGGAACAGGAAGGGGCCATCCCCAAAGTGTTCCCACAAATTTGGGAGCATGAAATTGTCCAAAATGTCTCACCGATATCACCTCAAGCTGCAGTTGTGTGCAGAGGCCAGTAGCATTCTGCCCTGTTAGCACTTCAGCTGAGGACTCCACATCATCCACTCCTGCTAACTGTTGGGGAGTGAGCCTCACCTTCTCACCTTGGGCCCCTGAAACTGCCACAGGTGTGGGGCAGAGGTCTTGGACCCTCTGTCCGGTGGCCAGCGCTTCAGCTGGAGGAGTCTCCTGTAACTCCACAGATGCTGCTGTTGGCACTGGGCAGATCTTCTGCTGGAGGCTCACCAGATTGATCTTCCTCAGCAGAAAAGTCTATCAAATCCCCTGTCTCTGCAACTGGTGTGTGGGGATAGAGGTTCATCATCTCCTGTTCGTGGAACCCAGAAGATGCTATTGGTGCTGGGCAGAGGTTAACAGAGCTCTGCCCCGTTGTCAGCACTTCAGCTTTGGGGATGGCAATCTCCAGATTTTCCACTGCTGATTCTCTGGAATGCTGCTGGACAGGCACATTCCTCCATCCAACCTCGCCTTCTGCAGAAACAGGTTCGTCAAGGTCAATCAGCACTTGCTGTATCCACCATAAGACCTCCACGTCCATAGCTACGGGGGCAGGTGGGCAAAGCACACTGTTACTATGCCACCTGACGACTCTTCAGCCAGGATTTGAGAGCTGTCGGCTTGTACTTCCTGATAGTCCCAGGCAAAGGGAGCCCAGACCTGCTGCTGAGCAGAATCTAGCAGCTGTCTGTAGGCGATCTCCGGCTCCCATTCCTGATTGGCTAGAAACTCCAAATCTTCCAGTGCCCAGTGCACTTCCGAGACGTCCAGCATCTGTTCTCTGTATTCCGAGATTTCTTCCAAATTGCCACTCCAAATCGCTCCCAAAGTCAGGATCTTGTGACAGCCTCTCTAATAACAGCCCCAGGCCGCCGTAGCCAAAGCCTTCTGTTGGGGTTTTGTCTGCTGTCCATGGGCACACTTGGGCTACATACCAGCGGAGGGCTCTGTAGCTCCCGTCCAACTGCATCTCCACCTGGACCAGCCTGGTTAACTCAGTTTTGTTGTGGTTGTTCCCCAAAAACACCATTCGCACTTCGTACTGCGACCAGTACCTTTCCTGGATGGAGGGGAGAACTTTTCCTTGGTGGCAAGCGATTCCTTCCAGAGTTCGCAGCGGATAGAATCATACCATCCCAGCAGGACCTGCTCTGATACTGGTCCTCTGTGCTGTATCTGCATCTCTCGCAACCTCCTCCTCTGGACAACCCCCCCTTTGCATTCTGGGTGGGGTAGACTGTCCAATCAGCAGTGAGAGCTGTTGGAGGAATTCGCTCCCACCAATCTCACAGCTAATCTACATACACATCCCATAATATCCAAGGCAGACAGACACAATAGAACATTGGAATACAGCCACGCCCCAAACGATCCAGCAAAGAGTACACAACGAAATGAGATAATATACCATATACAATATATATATATTTATATATACGGGGTGTATATATATATATATATATATATATATATATATATATATATATATAGATATAGATAGATATACATATACATGTGTGTGTGTGTATATATATATATAATATATATATATACACACAACGTTCCATTGTGGTTGTACAGTGAGTCCGATTAGACTGGATTTCTCGGTCACCCTCTGCCCCTATTAGAGACACATGGTGACTTAGACATAGGAAGTGCATGGTTTTCCCAACCACCCCAAGGGATTCTGGGTTCCACGGCCCCCCGCCCAAATTGACTCCGTCACATCTTGGTATGCTGACGCCTTTAGAGTTCCCTTCACTGGAACTAAAGCCTTGTACACACTAAATGTTTTTTTTCCTTTTAACCCAGCAAAAAAAAACTGTTAGCTCACGTCGGAGCCGCTGTACTCACTATGCATTTTGATGTGACACCTGATAGGCGGAGCTTAAGAACATTTATATTCAGCAATAGGGAAGGAACCCTCATGTCCTGAAGAAGTTTCCAGGAGGAACGAAACATATGTAGACACAGGAACAATAACCCCCCTCATACCCCTCGATGCACCACATGCTCTATCACTTGAGAGGAACCAAAGGAAGCAACCAGCACGGGACTAACCACATATTGGACGATCTATGATTGATGCTATCTTTGCTGTCTGGAGGGTTAGATGAACACCAGCTGTTGCACAAGCGTGCACTAGGAATGGCTCTCGGTTTGCTTTTGGAGTCTAATGAGGAAGGATATGCCTGTGGGACCCATTGAGGAGCTTTACATGTGCTGATTTTCCTGCATGACCCACAGAACAGTTGACCCAGTTGTACCTCCTAGTTGAATTGTGTGGAGTTTTGGATGAATGTGATCACCCATTCCTACCTGAGCGCCATCTGAGGAAGCAGGACAGTAAGTACACACACCTTCCAAGAAAAAGAACTGTGGCTCCAGGTGTATAAAGATAAGGCTGATTGGAGTATCTTGCAGAGTGCTAGCCCCGGCCCGCCTCCGTGGGGAACTTGGAAAGAAGAAAGAAATGGCTGCACATCCAGAACTTCCGCTTGCCTTTTATTTTGTTTCACAAAGATAACACCAAAGACACCATACTGTGGCCACGTAGGCCCGTTTCACACATACATCTTGTGCTTAATCATCACCTAATAATGATTAAGCACAAGATGTATGTGTGAAATGCGTCTACCTGACCACAGTTTGGTGTCTTTTGTGTTATCTTTGTGAAACAAAATAAAAGGCAAGCGGAAGTTCTGGATGTGCAGCCATTTCTTTCTTCTTTCCAAGTACACACACCTTACATGACCGATCATATCGACAGTTTGTATGGGATACCTACAGCATCAGGATCCCCTCATCCACTGGCCGGATTTTATGTAACCATTGATTTCTCTATGTGACTTTGACTGTCTGTATACTGCTTGCTATGTGGTCTCCCCCTCACCTCGAGTGGCATTGCATGGGATGTTCTACGGTGTAAATTTATCTCACTGAGAGACCTCCCACATTCCTCAGCTGTAGGAGGCCTCTTATCTCTTGCTGTGGTCTTCCTCACAGGATCATTGCTTTTTCAAGTCTCTTATGGACTGACCATGTTATTACCTTTCTTCAGTGTCCACCCAGCAGCCAGACTGACCCCCCAGTTATTTGATCAGCTACTGCATTCGCCCATTGTGGCCATAAGGTGCGGAGCTCCTCAATCGGGGCAATGGGAGCTACTGACTCCAGTACATCTGTGGTTATTGCATTTTGGTGTTTTGAGGTACCATCTTGTTTTTCAGGGGGGTTTATTTGATTCCAGTCTCCAGTTCTGCAGGGGAGTGGTTCAGTGGTCCCATTTTTTAGGGGGAGGTGGGGGTTGGTTTAGTGTTAGCGAGCTATTGTCATTTGGGAGGGAGGGGTGGGGCTGTGTGGGGGAAGCTAGATTTTTCATAGATAGTTTATGGAGAGATATGTAATGTTTTATACCTATCGGAATAAATAGTAATGAGGAGTTAACCCTTGGGTGTGCACAATTTTTATTTTTATTTTTTTGTGACACATGCAGCTTGTGACCCTACCATCATATATG
This sequence comes from Lithobates clamitans, assembly GCA_037952925.1. Classification (NCBI taxonomy): domain Eukaryota; kingdom Metazoa; phylum Chordata; class Amphibia; order Anura; family Ranidae; genus Lithobates; species Lithobates clamitans. Next base: position 124,887 of record JBBGZY010001446.1, on the reverse strand, counting down.
GGGGTACCCTCATGTTTAGGTATTTATTGGGCTCCCAGTTTTTCTCTTTTTTTTTTTCCTTTTTTTATGGAACAGTAGGGACCATCCCCAAACTGTTCCCACAAATTTGGGAGCATGAAATTGTCCAAAATGTCTTGGTATGCTGACGCCTTTATAGTTCCCTTCGCTGGAACTGAAGCCTGGTACACACTATAGTTTTTTTTTTTCCGTTTAACCCAGCGAAAAAAAAATGGTTAGCCCAGGTCGGAGATGCTGTACTCACTATGCAAAGTAAGTACAGCGATCTACCCTCCTGACCTAGAAAAAATCGCTGCACTCAAAGTGCAGTACCCCTAGGTGCTAAAGTATAAAGTGCACAGTGCTATGTGAAACACAGCAAGTGAGTGATCAAACAAAACAACATATCCATTAAAATATCAAAATAAAATACAAGAGGATATAACAAACAGTGAATGAATGAAGTCCAAAAACGTGTATATCCAATGATATAAAAGTGCCCAAATAAATTAGTCCAAAAATTTGGTGAATTTCACATATCCTATCTTCCAAACTGTGCCACCAAAAAACATGCTGTGGTGTCTTCCAGCCGCCCCCACAGGTGTATATGCTCACCTTCCTGTGTGTGACACAGCGATTAGACTATGTCAAACAAAGCCTTGGAGCCACTCCTGTGCTCATTAGGAACCAGCTGTGCAGACTTCCAATGTTCTTCCTGTGTGTGACACAGCGATTAGACTATGTCAAACAAAGCCTTGGAGCCACTCCTGTGCTCATTAGGAACCAGCTGTGCAGACTTCCAATGTTCTCAAGTGGAGATGGTTTATGCAAGAGAAAAAAACTCCATAGCGCAATATGTAGGTATAAAGGATTTTAATCAAATAATCAGCTCCCCTCACTGGGGTACTCACATATTGTGGGTGCGTGAGTGCACCATCCTTAACAAGCATAAAACGGTCAATCTCTCGGTGTGGTGTGCGGTGCGGCGTGTGTAACGAAAATCTCCTGAAGAAGGCACGTGGTCCCGGTGCCGAACACGCGTAGGGGAGGGGCCTGGATGGAGCTGTCAGCAGAGAGAGAGCAGGAGATTTTCGTTACACACGCCGCACCGCACACCACACCGAGAGATTGACCGTTTTATGCTTGTTAAGGATGGTGCACTCACGCACCCACAATATGTGAGTACCCCAGTGAGGGGAGCTGATTATTTGATTAAAATCCTTTATACCTACATATTGCGCTATGGAGTTTTTTTCTCTTGCATAAACCATCTCCACTTGAGAACATTGGAAGTCTGCACAGCTGGTTCCTAATGAGCACAGGAGTGGCTCCAAGGCTTTGTTTGACATAGTCTAATCGCTGTGTCACACACAGGAAGGTGAGCATATACACCTGTGGGGGCGGCTGGAAGACACCACAGCATGTTTTTTGGTGGCACAGTTTGGAAGATAGGATATGTGAAATTCACCAAATTTTTGGACTAATTTATTTGGGCACTTTTATATCATTGGATATACACGTTTTTGGACTTCATTCATTCACTGTTTGTTATATCCTCTTGTATTTTATTTTGATATTTTAATGGATATGTTGTTTTGTTTGATCACTCACTTGCTGTGTTTCACATAGCACTGTGCACTTTATACTTTAGCACCTAGGGGTACTGCACTTTGAGTGCAGCGATTTTTTCTAGCGCAGACACATTGTTTTTTTATTTTTATACTTTGCACGAATATGGAACGTGACTGAGTGTTTGCAGCTGGTCTCCACTGTTCACTTATTATTTTGTAGGCATTTATCCGTAAGTGGCTCGCAGGGTTTCATATATATTTTGTTACCCTCCTGACCTGTTGTGTTCTGACAGGGGGACGCTCCCCCCCCCCCAAAACACTCCGATCAGCGCTCTCTCTCCGCTATTGGCTGAGAGAGCTGATCGAGAGTCAGTCTGCTGCTGGTTTTCCAGACTAACATACACAAGGGCCGAATGTCGGCTTTTTTTTTTTGTAACTGGTAAATGTCTTCCGACATTTGACTACATGTGAACTCGGCTTAAGGGGCCAATCCCAACCCCTGAAAAACAACCCCACGCCATAATACACCCTCCACCAAAAACTTTACACTTGGCACAATGCAGTCACCGTTGTACTGGAAAACTGCCAAACCCAGACACATCCATCGGATTGCCAGACAGAGAAGTGTGATTGGTCACTCCAGAGAACACATCTCCACTACTCTAGAATTCAGTGGCGGTGTGCTTTACACCACTGCATCCGACTCCTTGCATTGCACTTGGTGATGTAAGGCTTGGATGCAGCTGCTCGGTCATGGAAAGCCCATTCCATGAAGCTCTCTACGCATTGTTGTTGTGCTAATCTGAGGGCCACACAAAGTTTGGAGATCTGTAGTTATTGACTCTGCAGACAGTTGGCAATTTCTGTGCACTGTGAGCTTCAGCATGCGCTGACCCCGCTCTGTCATTTTACGTGGCCTCCCACTTTGTGGCTGAGTTGCTGTTGTTCCCAGTTGCTTCCACTTTGTTATAATACCACTAACAGCTGACCGTGGAATATTTAGTAGCCAGCAAATGTCTGGGATTGGTGGGATTGGACTTATTGCACAGGTGGCAACCTATCACGGTACCACACTTGAACTCACTGAGCTCCTGAGAGCGACCCATTCTTTCACAAATGTTTGCAGAAGCAATCTGCATGCCTAGGTTTGTGATTTTATACACCTGTGGCAATGGAGGTGATTGAAACACCTGAATCCAATGATTTGGAGGGGTGTCCCAATACTTTTGTCAATTTAGTGTACACACACACACACATCCTGCAGAAACTGTTTTATTAAAAAAAAAATGATCATTCCAAAAATCAAGTTCTGTCAGCCTGATGCTTTATACAGAAGTCTGGAGTATGATTGGATGACAGAGAGAGACAGAAACCGGATTTTGGAGGGAGTCCAGAAAGGTAATTTTCACATTTATTTATAACGGAAATATCGTCCCAGGAAACATTCATTCCACAGTGTTTAAAAAAAAATCTTCATGAAATACACATTTAGATGGCAAGATGTGTTCCATTTTTCCAGGTTGCAAAAAAAAAAAAAAAAGAAAGAATAGAAAAAAATAACCGTTTGAACAACACGTGGACAATATATATGCCGAGAGCACAATGTATTGGATGGCTACTAGCACCTTCATAGAGAGGAGACTCATGGAAGTCAGATGACTTGTTGAACATGGAAGGCAGTAATCGCCTAGTCCCTCTTCACTCTCCCAGGCTGGAGCTTTGGAAGCATGTACTCCAATACCAGGAAAGAGAGCAACATCCCTGAAATGAGAGGAAGTAAACAAAACTGTAATAGTGTGGGGTCAACTTTTTTTTAATTTTAAACCTGACCTTTCAGTAACTTTACAACTCCGCACTTAAAGTGATTCTGCTGGAATCTTTTTTTTTTAAACATGCATACTTACCTGCTTTGTGCAATAGTTTTGCAAAGAGCAGCCCTGATCCTCCTCATCTGGGGTCCCCCCTAATGGTGGCTGGTGCTCCATTTTTTTTTGGGGGGGGGGGTCAAACAAAATATGATACGCAAACAAAATATGGTACCCTGCCCCAGCCCCTCTTACAATATGGCTACCTGCCCCCACCTCCTCCTAAAATACGGTACCCTGCCCCCAGCTCCTCTTACAATATGGTTACCTGCCTCCACCTCCTCCTAAAATATGGTACCCTGCCCCCAGCCCCTCTTACAATATGGTACCCTGCCCCCAGCTCCTCTTACAATATGGTTACCTGCCTCCACCTCCTCCTAAAATATGGTACCCTACCCCCAGCCCCTCTTTATGGTACCCTGTCCACAGCTCCTCCTAAAATATGGTATCCTGCCCCCTGCCCCTCTTTATGGTACCCTGTCCCCAGCTCCTCCTAAAATATTGTACCCTGCCCCCAGCCCCTCTTACAATATGGTTACCTGCCCCCACCTCCTACTAAAATATGGTACCCCGCCCCCAGCCCCTCTTACAATATGGTTACCTGCCTCCACCTCCTCCTAAAATATGGTACCCTGCCCCCAGTCCCTCTTACAATATGGTACCCTGCCCCCAGCCCCTTTTACAATATGGTACCCTGCCCCCAGCTCCTCCCAAAATATGGTACCCCATCCCCAGCACCTCCTACAATTCTGGGCATCTTATTAACCATGAAATACAGAAACACTCACCAATAAGAGGTCCAACCCAATAGACGATGATATACTGCAGGTAGCTGTGACCATGGCACAAGAAGACAACTGCAAAGGCCAACACAGGGTTGAAGATGGCTCCAGTCAGCGGTCCACCTTAAAGGCCATAAAACATACCAGGAATTAGTACAGATTTAGTGCAAAAAAAACAATAGGCCAATTAAATGAAAATTACCGTGAGAATAATGGGAATGTTGTGATTCGTTCAATGCTGTCAAGTATTCAGGAACTGATGTCAGAACTTCAGAAAACCAGAAGATTAAAATGACAACTGACCCTCATGTGACCACCTGACAGAGTAGTAATGCGGAGGTTGTCATGAGGAACCATAGAGTGCTAAGGAGGACACGGAGATGGACATTCCCAGAGGTTTTATTCTTCTCCTCAGTCTTCATGGGTGAATCGGGGGGCTTCAGTAACCAAAACTGCTGTGTTTATCCTCATGACACAACACAGGAAGCACCTCCATGGTTAACAGAGGACAGAATTAAAATTAGACTTGAGAAACCTAATATTAATAAATCACCGGGACCAGATGGCTTGCATCCGAGGGTACTTAGGGAACTCAGTCAAGTGATTTCCTAATTTTTACAGACAGCCTACTGACTGGAATGGTACCAGCTGATTGGAAAAAAGCCAATGTAGCAACAATATTTAAAAGGGGCCCAAAATACATCCCTGGGAATTACAGACCAGTTAGTCTAACATCAATAGTATGTAAACTCTTGGAGGGGATGATAAGGGACTATATACAAGATTTTAGTCATGAGAACGTTATCATTAGCAGTAATCAGCATGGATTCATGAAGAATCGTTCTTGCCAAACAAATCTACTAACCTTCTATGAGGAAGTGAGTTGCCATCTAGATAAAGGAAGGCCCGTAGACATGGTGTGTCTGGATTTTGCAAAAGCATTTGACACAGTTCCCCATAAACGTTTACTGTACAAAATAAGGTCCGTTGGCACGGACCATAGGGTGAGTACATGGATTGAAAACTGGCTACAAGGGCGAGTTCAGAGGGTGGTGATAAATGGGGAGTACTCGGAATGGTCAGGGGTGGGTAGTGGGGTTCCCCAGGGTTCTGTGCTGGGACCAATCCTATTTAATTTGTTCATAAATGACCTGGAGGATGGGATAAACAGTTCAATCTCTGTATTTGTGGACGATACTAAGCTAAGCAGGGCAATAACTTCTCCGCAGGATGTGGAAACCTTGCCAAAAGATCTGAACAAATTAATGGGGTGGGCAACTACATGGCAGATGAGGTTCAATGTAGAAAAATGTAAAATAATGCATTTGGGCGGCAAAAATATGAGTGCAATCTATACACGGGGGAGAACCTCCGGGGGAATCTAGGATGGAAAAGGACCTGGGGTTCCTAGTAGATGATAGGCTCAGCAATGGCATGCAATGCCAATCTGCTGCTAACAAAGCAAACAGAATATTGGCATGCATTAAAAAGGGGATTAACTCCAGAGATAAAACGATAATTCTCCCACTCTACAAGACTCTGGTCCAGCCGCACCTGGAGTATGCTGTCCAGTTCTGGGCACCAGTCCTCAGGAAGGATGTACTGGAAATGGAGCGAGTACAAAGAAGGGCAACAAAGCTAATAAAGGGTCTGGAGGATCTTAGTTATGAGGTAAGGTTGCGAGCGCTGAACTTATTCTCTCTGGAGAAGAGACGCTTGAGAGGAGACATGATTTCAATATACAAATGCCGTACTGGTGACCCCACAATAAGCATAAAACTTTTTTGCAAAAGGGAGTTTAACAAGACACGTGGCCACTCATTAAAATTAGAAAAAAAGAAGTTTAACCTTAAACTGCGTAGAGGGTTCTTTACTGTAAGAGCGGCAAGGATGTGGAATTCCCTTCCACAGGCGGTGGTCTTAGCGGGGAGCATCGATAGCTTCAAGAAACTATTAGATAAGCACCTGAATGACCGCAACATACAGGGATATACAATGTAATACTGACACATAATCACACACATAGGTTGGACTTGATGGACTTGTGTCTTTTTTCAACCTCGCCTACTATGTAACTATGTAACTATAGGTTTTGGTTTCTATATAAGCTTCAACTGGCCATTCCTATTCAATGCAGTGCCATTCGGTGGGACGAGTGTTGAATATTAACGCAGTTACTTACATTTGCCTACATGGGTTACACAGCTCAGAAGATTGAGAATGGGCAGGTAAGTTTGTTTCATTGCAGAAAAGACATAGCAAGTCTCTTCTACAATAAACAGCCTGCCTGCTCGCAATTTTTTATATGTTCACTTTAGTTCTTTAAAGAGACCCTGTTACCAGACCATTCATTTTAACAACAGTCTTCCAATAATATTATAAGTGCATTTGTATTTCAGGTATCACCTGCAGACATCCAGAAGTCCTGAGACTGCCAGGCACCGCCATCTTGGATGTGATGTCAGCTGCTCCAGCAAGCTCAGAGCTTTCAATCATGTAGCACTCTATAGTATTCCCCTTCACTCCACCCTCAGCAGCTACATGAAAGGATTAGGCAGGAGGGGCTGAGGAGCTAGGCCAGCACAGAAAGTAGAGTCTCCCAAAAGGGGAGAGGGCTATGCTGTGAAAGAAAGGAGGGGGCTGTGCTAGGGAACTAACTCTTCCCGGAGTTTTTCAGATTGCCTGTCGAGTTCAGAGACACATTGCATGTGGTTTAAAAAAATCATTTATGGAAAGGAAACCCTGCAAGTAAGCATTTAAAATACTTGATTTCTCTGTACTTTAAAGGGGTTGTAACGGTTCAGGTTTTTTTTTTTTTTTTTTTAAACTTACCTCCACTTTGCAGTTGGTTATGCACATAGTGGCCCCAATTCTCCTCTTCTAGGGTCCCTCCGCGGCGCTCCTGGCTCCTCCTCTTCTCAAGTGACCCGTCAGAGAAGCGTTCCCCTACGGGACACCCGTGTGGGGGCGCGCTCCCGTGTCCAGCTGCTGCGTCTGCTGACACAGACAGCAGGACTCAGCCCCCCCTGGCGACCGCGTCATTGGATTTGATTGACAGCAGGGGGAGCCAATGGCTGTGCTGCTATCAATATATCCAATCGGGACACAAAACACCGGCCGGAGCTGAAGTGCTCGTTTCCGTCGCGGGACTTACGGGGCTCAGGTAAGTATAAGGGGGTCTCGGGGGCGCTGCTGCAGTAAAGAAGGTTTTTCACCTTCATGCATAGAATGCATGAAGGTGAAAAACGCCTAGGGTTTACAACCCATTTCACCTGCAATTTTTTAAGTTGGTAACAGGGTCACATTGTTGTGTTGATTCTTTGTAAAGGACAATTAATATTTGTTTTAAATCTGTTTAAAACTGTAGCCCTTCTAACTGCCAAGTGCCTGCACATGGACCATGGACTTTGTTCTGATCACCAATGCTTTGGATTCCTTTGATTGTTATTATTAATTAAACCTAGGGTTGCCACTTGTCCAGGATTCACCTGGACAGTCTGGGTTTTGGACCATGTGTCCGGGTTTCAGACTGCATGAAACCCGGACACATTTATTCACACTGAACTGTGGCAAACTGAAGAACACTTCACTACCCCCCCCCCCCCTTTCCCCCTAGTCAGCGGGATCTCTGCCCCATCCACAGAGTCAGGCGATCTGTTGATTCACCACACAGAGCACTAATCAGAAATGGCCAGATCCTCGGTCCCCCTCCCCCTAAGGAGGGAGGAAATACCTCCATCCACCTAATTTGTGTGGATAGAGGAATCACTTTTTTGCATTCAGTCCACAAATCATATGTATTGGAAGAGTTTTATTTTTATTTTTTAATTATTGTTCTGAGGTTTATACGTGTCTGTGAGAGACTTACTTGTGGCTCAGCATTGTAAGCATATTTTATGGGTACGAGAATGTTCGGGATTGGCTTGCAGAAAAGGTGGCAACCCTAATTAAACCAGGTTTCTTGTTTCAGCCAGAAGAGGATATAAAAGAAAACTGCCGTGGCAAAAGCATTTATTCAGCCACAAAATGCTGATGGGAAAAAAATAATCACGAAACATCAGCAAATCTAAGAACAGCAACGGTACAAAGTAGAGTCTTGTGTAACCTTTGTTCTTCTAAGCCTTCAGCTAACTTCATGCAAATTACTCAGTGCTACATTTTCTAATAATGACCTCACGTCGAAGTGTATCTGTACCTGAAAATTGTCCAACAAAATCCTGGTTGGGAAAGGACTTGAACGTAAAAAATCTGCATTTAACCTGAAACTCACTTTTTGGGGGGGGGGGGGGTTTGGATAGAGAGCTAAAGGGTCAGCAAGTCTGTTGGGTTATATTACTGTTTGCATGCCCACTGGGGTGAATTCCCTTTACTTCCTTTCCTAATTAAAGGTTACCTCCATGTTTACTGACAGTATACTCACCAATAATACTGTCACGGGATGTTGCTAGGATTATGAAAGACCTGGGCCACCCTGGGGCCACCAATAAGAGCAGTTCTGTGGCGTGTGTAGCCTACCTGCAGTACATGCTCTGCACACCTATGCCGACATCCTTGTAAGCCAAAACTAGGTCTAAACCTTAACTGGGTTGTAAACCCTTGCGTTTTTTCACCTCAATGCATTCTATGAATTTGTGCTCTAAACCCAGCCCCCCACCACACTTCTACTTTTGGAACATATTTTTTTTTGGTAAACAGGTACCTAGTTTTGACAGGTACCCACTCCCCACTTCCGCTGGAATCACCTAGGCAAATGCAGGAGCACTGTATCCTGGAAAGAGGACATGCCCCCCCCCCCCCACCCCAAAGCAGTCAGTATTTACCAAGGGTTCCAATGGTTTTTTTCAATAAAAAAAATCGAATGAATTCGAAAACAGTACTACAGAAATTGCATGAGCCTCTCATAAGTTCCATATCCCCCAAGCCTTTTCCTTACCTGCATAGGCAATTCCAGTGATGGTTAGAGCCACCATGTGAGGTTGCAGAGGGGCACTGACCCTTGGAAGGGGGTGCAGAATCAGAAAGAGGCTAATAGCACAGGCCATCTCAACCAAGGCCCCAGACAGAGGAGATACTTGCAGAGGGCTCTCACAGTCCTTGCCCAGCTGGTGCAATGGTGACAGTCTTAGTGACCAGAGGTGGGGCATGAGCATCCAAGAAAGTCCAGCACCTGCAAACTGTGCCATCACCTTCAGAACAGTTTGTGACCCCTGCGCCAGGCCCCGTAGCCACTGATTCACACTGCCACAGGGGTTACAAGAGGCACCTTGGAAGGTCAGGCAGTGCAGCACAGTCAACAGGTAGATGAGAACCAGTAACAACCAGAGCTCTATGTCAGCTTTAGTGCAGAGCAGATCCACCTCCAGGGTACAGCAGCACAGCTGCACAGTGGACACCACTTCCAAGGCCAGTTCTAGCCCTAGACCTTTGGGCACAATCCTGTGGCATGCCCAGCGAAGCAACTCACATAGCAGCACTGTGCAGGCAACCAGGGCGGCAGATCCCAGTAGGAGCTCTAGAACATCCATCTGCTGAGTGCTTTGGTACAGTCCACACTATCCCTGTTCCTTTTTCTGAGTTCAGGGGCACAGTCCACACTAATCTGTTCTTCTGCTGGGTTCTGGGGCACAGTCCACACTACCTCCGTTCTTCTGCTGGGTTCTCGGGCACAGTCCACATTACCTCTGTTCTTCTGCTGGGTTCTGGGGCACAGTCCACACTAACCCTGTTCTTCTGCTGGGTTCTAGGGCAGAGTCCACATTACCTCCACTCTTCTCCTGGGTTCTGGGGCACAGTCCACATTACCTCTGTTCTTCTGCTGGGTTCTGGGGCACAGTCCACACTAACCCTGTTCTTCTGCTGGGTTCTGGGGCACAGTCCACACTACCCCTGTTCTTCTGGGTTCTGTGGTGCAGTCCACACTACCTTTATTCTTCTTCTGGATTCTGGGGCACAGTTCACACTAACCCTGTTCTTCTGCTGGGTTCTAGGGTACAGCCCACACTACCTTTGTTCTTCTGCTCGGGCACAGTCCACACTAACCCTGTTCTTCTCCAGGGGTGTGGGGCACAGTCCCCACTTCCTTTAGTATACGGCTGGGTTCTTGGGCACGGTCCACACTACCCCTGTTCCTCTGCTGGGTTCTGGGGCACAGTTCCCACTACACCTGTTGCTATGTTGGGTGCAGAAGTCCAGCCCCCACTACCCCTGTTCCTTTTTTTTTTTGGTTCTGGGGCACAGTCAGTCTGCACTAGCGCTGGGTCGTAGGGCATAGTCTTTACTCCTCTGTTGTGTCCATGAGCAACATCTGTCGTATTCCTGCACTTCAGCTGTGTGTAGACAAGTCTCCTCCACTCTACTACAAACCTTCTTACAGCTCAGGGCATAGTCTACTCAAACTCCTCCTTTGCTAGTTGCAGTAGCAAAGATTCCACTACTCTGTCTTCACTGCTGATGAAGCAAGTTGTTATCTGCTGCCCACTGCTGGTACTTAACACATGTGTCTGATGTTTCTATTAGCTATAGATCTATATATACATTATACACAGTATATATATATATATATATATATATATATATATATATATATATATATATAAAATCATATTTGGGGATGTTTTATTGTGCATTTGCAAAATTGAAAAAAAAAAAAATGGGCAGCAGGGTAAGCGTTAATGCAGAGAGAGTTCTTACTATGACACAGCAGAATGCAGAAAATGCTTACCGGTATGTCATTGAAGAAAGCCTTGAAGAGTACTACATCAATAATGATCCGTTAATGGGGGCTAAAGTGGTGGATCGACTTTGACCATGTGATGTGATTGATCCGAGCGTCAGGAACTTAAGCTGTGCATCAGACATGACACCGGCTGCCGTTTCATCATTCTCCATCCACAATTTAAAGGAGGACTCCAGTCAGGATTCCAAAGAGCCAGTAAACGTAAACTGATTCCATATCCGCGTACCTGCCCTTGATCTGTCACAGTAGACAAATGACCACTTATCACAAAAATGTAAACAGATATGTGGAGCAAGATGCCTTCCATGGTCCTCAGTCCTGGTCTGCAATTACAGTGCAGACTGCAGACTAGCTGAAAGTAAACAAGCAGTGTTTATACTGACCTAGGGCTGCGATAAAGAAAGTAAAAGGTAGAGGTAGGAGGTCTTGCATGTAAAGTGTCCCTGAATATTTCAAAAGATCTAATGTGTTTTAAAATACAGTTATCCAGTAAAGCTGACATTTTGCATGTGACAATAACTCAGTAACTATACACTAATTAAGCGTTTAGAATGTAAAACCAAATTAACGTTAGTTCTGCTAAACTATTATTATTATACAGGTTTTTTTTTTATAGTGCCAACAGTTTACACAGCACTTTACAATATAAAAGGGAGACAGTCAGTGGCGGCTGGTGCTCACATTTTTTTGGGGGGGGCGCAAACAAACTGAAAAATACTGAAGAAAAAACCCCATCAATTGCAGCCTCACTGTGCTCATCAAATGCAGCCGCTGTGCCCCATCAAATGCAGCCACTGTGCCATCAATTGCAGCCACTGTGCCCATCAAATGCAGCCGCTGTGCCCCATCAAATGCAGCCACTGTGCCATCAATTGCAGCCACTGTGCCCATCAATTGCAGCCACTGTGCCCATCAATTGCAGCCATTGTGCCCATCAATTGCAGCCATTGTGCCATTGTGCCCCTTCAAATGCAGCCACTGTGCCATCAATTGCAGCCACTGTGCCCATCAATTGCAGCCATTGTGCCCCATCAAATGCAGCTGCTGTGCCCCATCAAATGCAGGCCACTTGTGCCCATCATATGCAGCCACTTATGCCCATCATATGCAGCCACTTGTGCCCATCATATTCAGCCACTTGTGCCCATCAAATGCAGCCACTTGTGCCCATCATATGCAGCCACTTGTGCCCCATCAAATGCAGCCACTTGTGCCCCATCAAATGCAGCCACTTGTGCCCATCATATGGAGCCACTCATGCCCATCAAATGCAGCCACTGTGACCCCCGCCCGCCCGCTGTCTGCCCGGCACTTACCCCATCTTGGTGGTGGGTCAGGCAGCGGGTGACTGCAGCGAGCTGTGGGAAGGCTCCTGTGTCCTCCATGCTTCCCCCTTCTTCCATTCTGCTAGGCGTCCAATTGGGGCGCCTGTGCCTTCAGCCAATCAAGTGTCAGGTATTAGACCCACGCTTCCTGATTGTCAGAGAGGCGGTTCAGTGTTAGAAAAGAATATATTAATTTGCTTTTCTAACATATCTGGGTGGACTCTGAGTGCAAATGCTCTGCGCTCCGAGTCCACCTTTTTTTAAGCCTATTAGAGCCTATGGCTCCAATCAGGGGCTTTAATAAAACATCCCCCCGCCGCTGTAATTCAGGAGCCCGACGAAAAGGGGCCAGACACCTGCATAGGGGGTGGCAACGGCAACCATGGATAGATTCATACTATGCATGAATCTATCCATGGTGCATTTACTCAGGTGCATTTCAGTGTACCACAACACTTGGTAAGACACAACCATGCGTTGTGGTGCACTGTCTTTAATAAAAAAAGTACATGCACCTTTTTTGGTGTAATTTAGAGTGTTAGGATGCCCATTCAAATGAATATGCCACTCCAAAACAACTTCTTTTAAAGCCTAAAGTACAACGTAACACATGTCAATGCAATGCTAATGCACTGCAAAGGTGTGAACCCAGCCTTAGGGAGCATGTGTTTAGCACTTTGTGGGCGGAGCATGTGTTCCTGAATCCCTCCCCCCAGACCATTACTTGTATTATCACCTTGCAGACAGACAGTTTGGTAGGATCTAATCATAATGGCTATGATGAAGGCTTATTGCCGAAACGCGTAAACCACTGTATTTAGTACACTTAACTCAAAATGACTTTTTTGGAAGGACGAGTTCCCAGCTCTTCACCTTATAACTCCTTGGTAGGAGCTAAGCCAGTAAAAAGTAAAGAAACAACATGAAGAAGACACTTTGCTGTCTGTGTCCCCCGTTATGGAGATTCCCTATCTCTAGTTTTCCTGTTTACCTCAACGAGAGTGGAAATAAAAGAAAAAAAATGAAATTTAGGGTTGTCCCCAGAAAAGTAAAAGAGGGTAAATCTAACAGTGGGGTGTCATAAACTATGAATCAGACTGAGACAGAAGTACAGTTAAATCACACTTGTTTAATAATAATAATAATAATAATAATTAAAAGGTAAACCAAGTAAACGTAGTCAAAACATAGCCAGAGTTCAGGAACGGATAGTCAGACAGGTCAAAATGTCAGGGAGCCAGAGATAAGCGTAGTAGAACAGCAAGCAGGATCTGGAGCCAGAAGGAATGTCAGCCAAGCAAGTCTTTAACAGGAACACAGGAGAGTGTCTCTGAGGAGGTGTGACCAAGGAGAAGGCAGAGATCATCTGGACTGGACGGCTTAAGTAGGCAGGACTGACGAGCAGGATATCATCAACAGGTGAGTCACTGTGGAGAGAAAGGAGCTGGCAATTAGCCGACAGCTGAGCCCAGCCCTGACATGGGGACACTAGTTCTGGTGACACCCTGGGATTCCTTCACTTCCTGTTGTGGCTATGGTACAGGAAGTGAAGGGAAATCTCCCCAATCGGACACAGATGGCAAAAAGAAAAAAAAACTAACAGGGGCTTTAACCCTTCCTATACTCTATCCAAAGTGGGAAAAAAATATATAGTTTTGACTTTAGTTCTATTTTAACTTTTCCCCTTTCCACCAGAATATTGTTGACACTTCTCCAAATCTTTGTTGTTTTTGAGATATTGCAGTATATCGTTGCCGGTGACCTCACTTGCGCGTGCGCATTTTATCCAATCACCATGGCACGATCTTTCGGTGACGTAATGCTCCATCTCCGGCACAGGCCCTTAATCTCAGAATTCTTCATGTTCCTTCATGGTTGGGGAAGTAAAAGAAAGGAAAATATGCGAGGCGGCTTCATCGGGATCAGGGAAGAAACAAGTGCAATACCACCCACTGTAGGAAAAACAATACAGGTGCATAGAGTCTTTACTAATGATGTGGAGATGTTCGGGAATTGGTGCTACCCTGTTTCCCCGAAAATAAGACCTAGCGTGATTGTCAGTGATGGCTGCAATATAAGCCCTACCCCCCAAATAAGCCCTAGCCTGTTTCCCTGAAAATAAGCCCTACCCTGAAAATAAGACCTACAGGGACTTTAACTAGGGCTTATTTGGGGGGTAGGGCTTATATTGCAGCCATCACCGACAATCACGCTAGGTCTTATTTTCGGGGAAACAGGGTATGACGTTTTCTGGTGGTGGACTGCAGGGTTTAAAGAGTAATGTTGAGAAGAAAAAAAAAATTCCCCTCTGGGTGATCTATGTACATTGCATTGGATTTTAACAAACTTTGTTGCAGATTCCTACATTTTGTTATTCTGAAGAAATATCTGTTTGTCTGTGTCCATGTGGGAAAGTAAATCTAATGGGACTGAATTTCTAATCATCAATCAGCTGCTGCACTTGCAGGGCTCCAATGAGGAAAGTGGCAGGATTGAAAGGGAAAAGTCACTTTTAATTACTTCAGTTACAATATGACTTGTGTAGCAATTGTCTATACTATATTAATTTTTTTATGTGCTTTAATTCTGCATAAATGTCCTTGTTAGCAATTGGGCATCTAATAGGGAGGTTTAAGGTGGAAATAGAACCACCCTATCTCCTAATTTTTCAGAAATTGTTGTTACCCACTTTAAAAGCAAAGTTCACGTTTTATACCACGCTTCAGATAATACCCATAAAACACCATCCTCAAAATGCACCCTTACCTGAGACATGGGTTAAATTTTATGAAAGACTTTTTTTTTTTTTTTAAAGATTTTGCACGGTTGTGTGTGGCTCCGCCTTGCACAGCCGCGTCATCCACGCTGGGTATTGTTGGCCAACAAATAACTGTAACTCCCATTCGCCAATTGGGACTTGTGGAGGGCGCGCCAACGATCCCTTCTCCCTTGACGATCTGTAGCTCAGCCGCCGTTCCTCCAGCCAGGCCCATACGTCTGTATACACCTGAGGCTGGAGGCAACCACTGATAGAGCCACGGAACTGCACTTATTGCAGTTGTAATGCTCTGCAGGCCTCGGAAATCTAGTAAATGGACATTTTTGTATTATAATAATTTTGGTGCTTTTACTAAAATGTTGCTCAAGGTGGACTAAGCCTTTAAATAATTGTAACTGTTAACAACTCAGAAGTGAAAACACAGGACAGAAATGGGAAGGGCCACGCCTAGGGCTGCCACCTTTTTCTTCAAGCCAAATCCAAACACTTTAGCAGAGCCCGGCAAATTTTTGTATTTTTGTGGTGCATTAAATTCATTACCTCTGTACAATGCAATGCATGGCAATTTTTAAATGTAGTATACACATATTGTTTTGATTAAATAACATTTCTAATCATATGGAGTTAATCACAAGAGTCTCCCCTTACATCACCGTCAATAGAGTTTCCCTTTACATCTGAATATGCAGAGTTCCCCTTTACATCTGAATATGCAGAGTTCCCCTTTACATCTGAATATGCAGAGTTCCCCTTTACATCTGAATATGCAGAGTTCCCCTTTACATCTGAATCTGTAGAGTTCCCCTTTAAAGATGAATCTGCAGAGTTCCCCTTCACATCTGAATCCGCAGAGTTCCCCTTTACATCTGATTATGCAGAGTTCCCCTTTACATCTGAATATACAGAGTTCCCCTTTACATCTGAATATGCAGAGTTCCCCTTTACATCTGAATATGCAGAGTTCCCCTTTACATCTGAATCTGTAGAGTTCCCCTTTACATCTGAATCTGTAGAGTTCCCCTTTAAAGATGAATCTGCAGAGTTCCCCTTCACATCTGAACCCGCAGAGTTCCCCTTTACATCTGATTATGCAGAGTTCCCCTTTACATCTGAATATGCAAAATTCCCATTTAGATTTTAATCCGCAGAGTTCCCCTTTACATCTGAATCCACAGAGTCCCCTTACACTGTAAGCAGGGACTCTGCAGACGCTGATGTAAGGGAGTACTCTGGGGACTCTGATTTAAAGAGGAACACTGAGAACACTGATGTACTGTGGGAACTCTGAGGTAAGGGGGGAACACTGCAGACTCTGGTGTAAAGGGGAACTCTGATGTGAGGGGGTCTCTGGTAACCAGAGCCCCCACATACCTTATAGTTCCCAGCATTCCCCTTAAATCAGGGTTCCCAGAGCCCCCCCTTACATCAGAGTGTTCAGAGTTTTCCCTTTACATCTTAATGCGCAGTGCTCCCCCTTACATATCAGTCTGCAGAATTTCCACTTACACTGTCAGGTCGAGCTCTGTGGAGTCTAATGTAAAGGGGAACTCTGATGTAAGGGGTGCTCTGGGAACCCTAATTTAAGGGGGGGCTCTAATATAAGGGGGAATGCTGTGGGCTTTGTTGTAAAGGAGAACTCTGATGTAAGGGGTGTCTCTGCTCACTAAAGCCCCCTTTACATCAGAGTCTGCAGAGCTCCCCTTACATTAGTGTACTAACTCAGGGGCAGAAAAGAGAAGGGAGGGAGGGGGAGACACAGTCACAGACAGGGGATGGATGGTGAGCTCACTCACCTCAGGTTGGAAGCTCAAACTTCGCCATCTTTCATGCAAGGATATTTCTGAGGCTGCTGGGCTTCAAATTTCCCACCAACATCCCCCTGCACCGCACTGAGAGAGGTACAGCACTGCCGGGAATTGAAGTGTGGGCGGGCAGACACAGGAGGAGAGGGGCGGGAGGAGGAGCAGATCCAGCTCTCCCTCGAGGAAGGAATGGGAGGGGAGGGGGACTGTCAGTGCTGGATCTGGGCAGTGTGAGAAAGGGTGTAACAGACACCTGCAGCGAACAATCCTGTCTGGGAGCCACTGTCTGGGCTGAATAATGTGTCCGGGTATCAGGCAGTCAGAAACCCGGGCACCTGATTCAAAACCTGGACTCCCGGGACAGGTGGCAACCCTAGCCATGCCTTGTTCTGTGCCAGTGATTGTCTCCACCCCTTATGCAAATGTAGGAGCAAAATGACATGTTGAAAATTGGGTGTGGAAAGTCTATGACCGCTGGGCTGTGCAGCCAGCAGAGCTGAAGCCAAGAGGTCATAGAAAATCCCAGGTTCACTGCTTCCCCTGCTGTTCTGCAAAAGCCACAAGACACAAAGGAGTGTATTTGTTAAAAAAAACTGCAGAGCTATTCAACCTATGAAACTGCATGTAGATTCGTTCTGTGAAAACGGTGTTCTCAGGCTATTTTCTTTCCAGGTCAAATGTAATCATGTGTAGGGATCTGAAAATACCACATTATGGCCACTAGATGGAGCTGACAATCACAGCAAACAAGCTTCAATCCCTTATGATTAAAATAAAAATAAAGATATGTGGCGCTAACCAACCCAATCAATCCAAGTCAATAAATCTTCAATAATAGATAATAAATGTGCAAATCCAATCGCCAGGCGGTGATAATCAAGGCAATAATGAAGCCTACAAGTGCAAAATAAAACAAAAGCATATACACAATCAAATCTTCAAAGTGGTCGATAAGTATCTTGAAAACGTGATATAGACCTGTAGGTAAATATATGATTCCTAATGCTGATAAGATGCAATATCTAACAAATAAAATGCATAAAATATCTTCAAAACAATAAGTGAAGAAAGTCCAAAGTGCAAAAAACAATCGATGTGCAAAAAAAGGGGGCGTTTAATGTCCAATTCATAGAGTCCCCATCCACAGTGATGCATCGTCATCGTCCCTGGGTGATTTGAGTCCAACTTGGCCCGTAGGGGCCGCTGCTAGAGGTGAGAGGCTAGGGGCAGTGATGGTGAACCTTGGCACCCCAGATGTTTTGGAACTACATTTCCCATGATGCCCATGCACTCTGCAGTGTAGTTGAGCATCATGGGAAATGTAGTTCCAAAACATCTGGGGTGCCAAGGTTCACCATCACTGGGCTAGGGTAACAGGTGGCACACTGCGGATGGGGACTGGATGAAGTGGACATCAACTGTTCTTTTTTGCACGTCGATTGTTTTTTTGCACTTTCTTCACATATGAACTGTTTTGAAGATACTTTGACACATTTATTTTGTTGGCTATTTGTTGGCTGGTGATTGGATTTGCACATTTATTATCTATTATTGAAGACTTGGATTGATTGGGTTTGTTAGCGCCACATATCTTTATTTTTATTTTATTTTATTTTTGCTGTGCCCCACACCCTTATATATGTTGGTTGCTTCTCTGTTTACCTATAGTATTTTATTTGGTTTTGCGCATTAGTTTACCCTTACTCCTGTTTATAATCCCTTATGATTGTCAGCTCCATCTAGTGGCCAGAATGTGGTATTTTCAGATTCCTGCACACGATTACATTTGACCTGGAAAGAAAATAGCCTGAGAACATTTGTCTTGCCATTTGCAGCCTATTGCATTAGGGTGTGCACCCTTAAGCTCAAACACACATGCGTGTGTGGGTGTCTACATATATATGACCCTGGCACATTGATTTCCCTGCCGGCACAGTGAAAGAGAAGAGCATAAACACTTCTCTTATGGCAGAGCCGGTAAGAGGGAGATCTTTCCCCTGTTTCTTCTGCTACACAGAGCGATAACACCAATGTGTATGGGGTGATTAGGGTGTGCCTGGGCACACCCGGCACACCCTGTGCGCACACCTATGTGTTTTGCCCCCATTTTTACAGAACGAACCTACATGCATTTCATAGGATGAATGGCTCTGCAATTTTTAGCCTGAGAACATTTGTTTTTGCTCCTCATTTGCACAGAATGAATGTAGTTCACGTGCAGTTTTACAGGATGAAAAGCTCTGCAACGTAATAAATAAATACGTAATAAATACACCCCCCATAGCTTTGCAAGTCTGCATGCATGCATTATTTTTTATCTTGCAATTTTAAAGTGGTTGCATTAAAAAAAAAAAACTTGGTTTTGCTGTAACACTTTAAAACTTTAAAGACATTTAAAAGAAATTGTAACACTTCAAAAGTTTTAATACTTTTTTGAAACTTGAATTACTTTTTTTCATAAACAACATTCTGCATTTTTTTAAAACATTTTTTATTTAGTTTAAAAAAAAAACAACATTTCCAGTCATTTTTTTCGAATGGAATTCCACATAGGAAAATGTGCAGTACAATTCTATAACAAAGTTCTAAGGCACGTGAGTGTCCTACAATCGGTATATGGAAATGTCACACAGAGGCACGGAAGTGGAATAAGACACTTGAATATCAGCGCTGTGATGACGAATGCACAGCCCAATGTATACATTCATAAAACAGATTGTGGACTTTGCACACAACACAATGATGTTTATGTCTTTCTTTTTTCCTAAAAGATAAGAAATCAAAAGAAAAGTGATACGGCTTTACCTGACACAAGTTTTGTAACTCTGGCTATTCTTGTGATCGCCACACCTCTGTGTCTATATGGCCAGGTAGGCGACACACTACTAAGACTCTGCAGTTCATTTTGAATGGCACCCCGTGCATTAAGGCAATGTAGCATTAATGCATTTCGATGCGCTGCATCGAGAAAAAAAATGCTGCATGTGTGGTTTTTTTGTCTATTCTGGTGCATTGGCCTGTCCATTCAAAATGAAGGGCCTATCCTAATGCAATGATGAAGAGGCTACCTTATGCCCCGTACACACGATAGAATTTTCCGACAACAAATGTTCGATGGGAGCTTGTTGTCGGAAATTCCGACCTTATGTAGGCTCCATCGGACATTTTCCTGTCGGGAATCTCCGACAAACAAAATTTGAGATCTGGATCTCAAATTTTCCGACAACAAAATCCGTTGTCGGAAATTCCGAGCGTGTGTACACAAATCCGACGCACACAAAGCGCCACGCATGCTCGGAATCAAGCAGAAGAGCCGCACTGGCTATTGAACTTCATTTTTCTCGGCTCGTCGTACGTGTTCTACGTCACCGCGTTCTTGACGTTCGGAATTTCCGACAACAATTGTGACCGTGTGTATGCAAGACAAGTTTGAGCCAACATCCGTCAGAAAAATAAAGGATTTTGTTGGTCCGATCGTGTGTACGGGGCATTAGAGTGAATGGGGCCTTTAGACGTAGAAATGCTTTAAATGTTTAAAAAAAAAAAATCATCTAATCAATCTAAAAGTAATAATTACAAGGATTTTAAGACTATTTAAAAGATAAATGAACTTGTTTTAAAAAAAAGGTACCCTTCCCCCACCATTCCCCGGGTCTCTGCATCTATTAAAACAGCATATTGCAATGGGGCAGATTAAGACCCCTTTCTCACTGAGGCAGTTTTCAGGCATTTTAGCGCTAGAAATAATGCCTGTAAAGCGCCTGAAAACTGCCTCCCATTCACTTCAATGGGTGCTTTCACACTCGGGGCGGTTAGCTTGTGGGACGTTAGGAAAAGTCCTGCAAGTAGCATCTTTGGGGTGGCTTGGGAGCGCTATAAATAGTGTTCCCAAAACGCCCCTGCCCCTTCCAAAGCGCCTTAAAAGGTCTTTTTTTTCGTTTTCTTTTAGACCCCTTTCACACTGAGGCGCTTTACAGGCGCTACAGCGCTAAAAATAGTGCCTGCATAGCACCTGTAAAGCGCCTCTCCTGTCTCTCCAGTGTGAAAGCCCGAGGGTTTTCAAACTGGAGCGGTGCGCTGGCAGGACGCTAAAAAATGTCCTGCAAGCAGCATCTTCGGAGCGGTGAAGGAGCGGTGTATACAGCACTCCGTCACCGCTCCTGCCCATTGAACTGAATGGGCACAGCTGCAGAACCGCCGGCAAAGTGCCGCTGCAGCGGCGGTTTGCGGGTCATTTTAACCCTTTTTCGGCCGCTAACGGGGTTTAAATCCGCCCCGCTAGCGGCCGAAAACCCCCACAAAAACTACGATAAAGTGCCGCTAAAAATAGCTCCAGTGTTAAAGGGGTCTTAAGGTCCTGTTGTCATGGGACCTAAAAAAAAACAGCCCACTGGCGCCTGAAAAGCGTTGCAAAAGCACCGCAAAAACGTCCGGTGCTTTAGTGCTGTTTTAGCGACGCTTCAATGAGAAAGTAGCCTTATTACAACTGAAATACTCAGAATCTGGTGTAGCTGTGTATGGTAGCCAATCGGCTTCTAACTTCAGCTTGTTCAATAAGGCTTTGACAAAAAAAAACTGGAAGCTGATTGGTTAATATGCACAGCTGCACCAGATTTTGCACTCCCTGGTTTTAGTAAATCAACTCGATAGTGTTGTTACTCCTACAGTATCCATAACTGCTTGGATAGGCTGCAGGCCCTGTAGCTGGTGGAGCTGCAGCACATTGCTCCAGAAGGAAGTGCAATTTGCTGAAAGTGGGTGAAACTAGTAGCTGTTATTCACCTTCAACTAGACTTGTTTCCTAATGTTGAAGTCTTTTCGTATCTTTACCAAGCCACTTCTTCAGTTCTAAAGATTGTCAGGAAGACACCCTACATTCATATCCATACAGGTAGTACAGACACCTTTATCCAATCACCATGGAATATGTCATGGTATACTGTCCAAGAACTAGATGGGAGATGTAAAAGATGTGGAACCACTCTGTTCGTAATCCCATCCTTGGTAGCTAAAGTCTGCATAGGTGTTATTCATTTGATTCACATGGATAAAAAGTTGGGAATTGTTGGCAAATCACCAGGGTAGAGATGTTAAACTGGCATTATACGTGAAGGACAGATGGTGTTGAAGGCCCCCACCTCTATTCAGGGATGGTTGTTCCAGTTTGAAGTAGATGGCCTTTTCTCTCATCTGTGACGTGAACCAGTTGTCCTCTGTCCAGAATGTGCACCTCCCTGTCCTCAAAAGAGTCCATCTTTTCCCTAAGGTGCAGGAAAACTGGTGAGCATTCCATGGTGATTGGATTGGGGTTTTTGTGCTACCTGTGTGGATATAAATGCTTTAACGTCTTTTACATCACAGGATAAGTCTAGTTTATTGGGAATAACTACTACGAGATATACAGTACAATGACCTAGATCAGTGGTCTTCAATGCCAGATTGCTTGCTTTTACCTGGCCCTTGGGGCACTATTTCCCTCCACTGACACCAACAGTGGGGCATAATTCCCTCCACTGACACCAATGAAGAGGGAGAGTAACTCCCAATGACACCAACGGTAGCTCACAATTGCTGCCAATGACACCAAAGATGAGTGCAATTCCTCTCAATGCCAACTGACACCGATGAGGGGGCACCATTACTCCCACTGACACTAACGATGGGGCACTATTCCTCCAAATTACACCAAAGGTGGGGCATTGTTTATTCCACAGATGCAAGGAGGAGTTTTCTACTCTCAAAGGCCACAGTCCCCCTTTAGTTTGAAGAACAGTAAACTAGCCCTTTGTTTAGAATGTTTGCAGACCCCTGGCCTAGATGATGAGAACCATCACTGTCAACGTGGGTAAACCTTTCTCTGAATATGGTTCTGTTGTTTAGGCTGATGTGGCCAGAGCTTTATTCTGAGAGAGCACATTTTGAGATGATGGGGTTGCTTTGCCAAAAGGCAAGGATCTCCGCCATGTAGGAATCCTCAGTATACATACCAATAAGAATATGAAGGAGGTTGGATGTGGTTGCTTTGCCAAAAGGCAAGGATCTCCGCCTTGTAGGAATCCTCAGTATACATACATACCAATAAGAATGGAGGTTTTTTCTTTTTTTTTTTTTTTTTTGCTTAATTGCGGAAATCCCCTTTAAGATGCTAAAACCTGGTAACACTATTATAAAAAGGCAAGCAATGTAAAGACCAGAAGTGCTGGAGGTCTCAGCAGCTACCCAAAAATGTTTACTGCTATGTGCTACAATCATAAAAAACAGGTACTTGTATTAATAACTGAATGTCCCAATTAATATGTTAAAACCTGATACTCCTTTATAAGCGGGACAGAGAACCTGAGGATGCCCACCAATCGAGGACACAAGCTGCAGCATTCTGGGAGTTTTAGTGCCATAGGTACCAAAATGGCACTGCAGCGACGAGAACATGAATTTACCTTGAAAAACATGATACACCCTGTTCAAAATGTAGGAAACCTTGTTATATATACATTCGACCTCCTAAATTTGGTTATTCAGATTTTCATAGGAACCAACTTAGTCCCAAATTTCACAGTTTATCCGAAAGTAAACAAAACACAGAGTCTATTAAAAAAGATGAATAGGACAAAGTCTGTTAAAAAAAAGTTGAGGAACACATGTACCCTAAACGTCACGGCTTTAAGAGGAAACCAATGAAAGCCATTCGTTCAGGTCTTGATTGTACAATCTTCAGCCATAGCCTAATCTTTTTTCACCCGTTCTGAAGATACTTTAGTCAGTCTGAATTTTGGAAGAATGTACTCCAAAAGCAAGAAGGAGATTGCCGCCCCTGGAACAAGATGGAAAAAAGGTCATCTAATGGTTGTAATCATCTACAATTTGTATTTAGATAAGCAGTATAACATAACATGTACAACTTTTTTTGGCAAATTCCAACTCTTTCTATTATAACATAAAAAAAAAACCTAAAACGGCCAGTCTGCCAACAATTGATATTTTAGATTTTGGTAAATGATGGAGATTTAAACTGCCTGATTGATTCTTATATTTCATAGGAACTCTATTGAGATGGCTTTGTTGAGTTCCCAAATCTGCACACCTGTTCTGCCTATTATGAAGGCTTTCAGTCTGTCTGCTGGATTATTTATTTTATAAATTAAACAAAGGAAGCTGGAACACACAAAGGCAGATGGAAACACCCAAAACTCTCAGGTGGACAGGAACAGTCTATGGCAGGAAGATCTCACAGTTTGGTTATCAAAGACATACAAGACAGAAGACAGCCGAAGGTCCACCTATTGCTAAAAGATCACTTTTTGGTGGAATAAACCTTCAATGGGAACTTGTAAGCTCACCTTACCTTTCAATGTGACCCCAGGTCCATCTTTAGCTGCCTCTCTCCATCCTTTATATATTGTCAAAGCACCTCAGGATACCCAAATGGAAAAATATTACCATGTGCTGATGATTGACACCTAGCCTGTTTCCTCCCAAACTGTTTAAGTGGCCAATAAATGGGCAGCTTCACTGACCAATAGAAAACCACAAAAATGGTGGGCCAGCCATAAACAATGAAAGCTTTGGTTGATATTTCTATTATACAGTGCCTTTAGTTAGGCTCCTTTGAGAAAGCCCGGAAGGGCGTAATGCATCAGGTAGACGGTACATCGTGACAGATACCCAAATAGAAAAATATTACCAGAGTGCTGATAATTGACACCTAGCCTGTTTCCTCCTGAACTGTTTTAGTAGCCAATAAATGGGCAGTCTCACTGGCAAATAGGAAAGCCAAACAATAAGTGGGCAAGCCATAAATAATGAAAGCTTTGGTTGATATTTCTATTATAGAGTGCCTTTAGTTATGCTCCTTTAAAAAAGCCCGGCGGGGGTAACGCATCAAGAAGATGGTACAACATGATGGATACCCAAATAGAAAATATTACCAGAGTGCTGATGATTGACCCCTAGCCTGTTTCCTCCTGAACTGTTTTAGTAGCCAATAAATGGGCAGTCTCACTGGAAAAAAGGAATGCCCAAATTAAGTGGGCAAGCCATAAACAATGAAAGCTTTGGTTCCATAATAGAGTGTCCTAAGTTTAAGTGCTTGTTCTATTGAACCTGGGAGTGCCTTAGAAGAAATAATGAGCCCATAAGAATACATTCACAGTGTTTGAGGAGGTGCTTGCGCTATAGAACCCGGGACCACATTTGATGAAAATATCTTCCCATATGAATAAGATTACAGTATTTGAGGAGCTGCTAGCTTTATGAAGCCTGGGGCCCTCCTTAGAAGAAAAGGTGAGCCCATATGAATAAGAATACAGTACTTGAGGAGTCATTTGCTGTATGAAACCTGGGGCCACCTTAGAAAAAAGGTGTGCCCATATGACTAATGTAACAGTATTTGAGGAGGTGCTTGCTCAATGAAACCTGCGACCCTTACAAGTAAAGGTGAACCAATATGAATAAAAATACAGTATCTGAGGAGTCACTTACTATATAAAACCTGGGGCCACCTTAGAAAAAAAAGATGAGCCCATATGAATAATGTAACAATATTTGAGGAGGTGCTTGCTCTATGAAACCTGGGACCCTTAGAAGAAAAGATGAGTCCATATGAATAAAGTTACAATATTTGAGGAGACACTTGCTCTATGGAAGAAAAGGTGAGCCCATATGAAAAAGAACACAGTACACAAGGAGTCATTTGCTATATGAAACCTGGGGCCACACTAGAAAAAAAGTGTGCCCATATGAATAATGTTACAGTATTTAAGGAGGTGCTTGCTCTAAGAAACCTGGGACCACCTTAGAAGAAAAGATGAGACCCTGTGAATAAAGTTATAGCATTTGAGTAAATGCTTGCTCAATAAAACCTGGGGGCACATTGGAGGACAATATGAGCCCTAATGAATACATTTACAGTATTAAAGGAGATGCTTGCACTTTGGAAGAAAACGTGAGCCCATATGAAGAAGAATACAATATTTGAGGAGGTGCGTGCTCTATGACACCTAGGGCCACCGTCGAAAAAAAACTTGTGTCTATATGAATAAAGTTACAATATTTAAGGGAGGCGCTTGCTCCTTGCAACCTGGAACCACATTAGAAGAAAGGATGAGCCCATATGAATAAAGGTACAGTATTTGAGGAGACACTTGCTCTACGGAACCTTGAGCCATCTTAGAAGAAAACATCTGGGGCCACCTTAGAAAAGATGAGTCCATATGAATAAAGTTACAGTATTGGAGGAGGTACTTAATCTATGAAACCTGGGGCCACTTATGAAAAAAAGTGTGCCCATATGAATAATATAACAGTATTTAGGGAGGTGCTTGCTCTAAGAAACCACCTTAGAAGAAAAGATGAGCCCATGTGAATAAAGTCATAGTATTTGAGTAAATGCCTTCTCAATGAAACCTGGGGCCACCTTTAAGGAAAAGATGAGCCCATATGAATAAAGTTACAATATTTAAAGAGATGCTTGCTCTATGGAAGAAAACGTGAGCCCATATAAAGAAGAATACAGTATTTGAGGAGGTGCTTGCTCTATGACACCTAGGGCTACTGTAGAAAAAAAAGGTGTGCCCATATGAAAAAAGTTACAGTATTTAAGGGGGAGCTTGCTCTATGTAACCCGGAACCACCTTAAAAGGATGAACCCATATGAATAAAGGTACAGTATTTGAGGAGACACTTGCTCTACAGAACCTTGGGCCACCTTAGAAGAAAAGATCTGGGGCCACCTTAGAAGAAAAGATCTGGGGCCACCTTAGAAGAAAAGATGAGCCCATATGAATAAAGTTACAGTATTAGAGGAGGTGTGTGCCCTATGAAACCTAGGGTCATCTTAGAAAAAAGATGAGCCCATACGACTAAAGTTACAGTATTTGAGGGGATGCTTGCTCTATAAAACATGGGGCCACCTTAGAAGAAAAGATGAGGGCATATCAATAACGTTACAGTATTTGATATGCTTGCTCAACTTGGGGCTACCTTAGAATAAACTATAATCCCATATGGATAAAGTTACAATATTTAAGGGGGTACTTGCTCTACGGAACCTGGGGCCACCAAGATGAATACCGCTGAAGTCTCATCAGAGGTACTCAGTTTTCAACAACCCAACTTCCCTGCTATCTGATAGGCTTCATTCAGTTGCTGTCAGTCATTCTGACACTAGGACACTGAATCCTATCAGAAAAACGTGTGTTGTATACCGCTGTACGCTTTTCTTTTTTCCCTGCAAGGTAAAGTCAAATGTGCTAGTATGCATTGTATACTAGTAATACAAAAAAGATGCGGCGCTAAGGACAAATATAGTGAATATGATACAATAATCAAAATATTAGTGAAAATTGAAAATTACATGATTCAATGTCCCAAAACTAATGAAATAGACAGATAGAATCCAAAGCAAAACAAAGCGTCCGTGATAAATCAAGAAAAAGTGCAAATAAGGGCCATAGCAGAGATGAGGGTGCAGTAGAGAAAAATCTTCCGTAGTTCCTCACACCCGAGGTGAAATATCAAATATGCTCACCAGATCCCGTTGACCGCCATTACAGCGGTCAAAGACAGCACAGGGAATTTCGGGGCTCCCCACAACCTCAGCTCAATATTCCCAAAGGGCGACAGATGGTATCTCAGGATTCTGGCTACTCTTCAACAGCACTGCTGCTACAGGTACTGGTCCCTCAAACCACCAGCTCTTGCAGGCCCACAGTCTTGGATGCACACAGCTTCGGGCTTCTTAAACACACACAGGCTTCAAGCCCCTCAATGCACACAGTTTTTGTCTTCACACAGACAGTGTCTGTGTGAAGACAAAAACTGTGTGCATTGAGGGGCTTGAAGCCTGTGTGTGTTTAAGAAGCCCGAAGCTGTGTGCATCCAAGACTGTGGGCCTGCAAGAGCTGGTGGTTTGAGGGACCAGTACCTGTAGCAGCAGTGCTGTTGAAGAGTAGCCAGAATCCTGAGATACCATCTGTCGCCCTTTGGGAATATTGAGCTGAGGTTGTGGGGAGCCCCGAAATTCCCTGTGCTGTCTTTGACCGCTGTAATGGCGGTCAACGGGATCTGGTGAGCATATTTGATATTTCACCTCGGGTGTGAGGAACTACGGAAGATTTTTCTCTACTGCACCCTCATCTCTGCTATGGCCCTTATTTGCACTTTTTCTTGATTTATCACGGACTCTTTGTTTTGCTTTGGATTCTATCTGTCTATTTCATTAGTTTTGGGACATTGAATCATGTAATTTTCAATTTTCACTAATATTTTGATTATTGTATCATATTCACTATATTTGTCCTTAGCGCCGCATCTTTTTTGTATTACTATTTTGGTGGGATTTGGAGACTAGATCTCGATGCAGGCTGCTTAGTTTTTCACTACATTGTATTTTTGGTTCGCCTTAAGCGCAGCTTTCACTTTTGTTTTTGCATGCATTGTATACTAGCACATTATGTGAAACTTACCTTAAAACGAAGCTGTTCCAGTGCCGTGATGTCAGCGCTGCAGCTGCTTCCATCTTTACCCGTCTTGTTTCCGGGTTCCGGTGTTGTGACTGGCCGAAGCCGTGATGGCGTCACTCCCACGCATGCGCACAGGATGGTCGTTCATGGCACAGGGCTCGGGAGGGACGTTCCTTCAGAGCACATGCACCAGTGATTTCACTGGCTGCATGTAACATAAAAATCGCCTAAACTGTGCACTTTTAGGAGATATTTACACTACCTATAAGTAAGCCTTATAGCCTATAGGTAAGCCTTTATACTACCTATAGGTAAGAGGCAGTAAAGCAAGTTTACTACCTCTTTACCTCTCTCGTTAGGAAGCCACAGAAAAAAATGATATTTAGAAATGTTAACTAGGGAAGACTAAAGGTAAGGCAGTTCAGCTTTTTAGTAAATAAGGCCCCATATTTATACACTCCGTTTCCAACCAACAACATTTGTCTCACCAAGAAGAGGTCCAATCCAGTAGACAAAGATATTCTGCAAGTAAGTGTTCCCATGACACAAAAACACAACTGCGAAGGCCAGGGCAGGGTTAAAGATGGCTCCGGTCAGGGGTGCACCTGCAAAAACCATAAGACAGACCCAGATTTAGTACAGATTCACAACAGATAAAAAAGATTGATAAAATATTTAGTAATTGCCAATAAGATTTAAACCCCAGTAATACGGACAAACACAGCTCCGAATACCTTAGCGAGGTATTCCCGGGATTGGGAATTTACGTTTGTTGAATAGTATTACTAGAAAGGGTTACAAATCTGGATGCAGGGCCGAAAGACAAAAGGGGTTAGGCCCCATAGACTTCTATGTAGACTGATTTGTCGTTAAATGGGGGTGCAGATTGATGCCCGCATCCCTAGTAACTAAATAGTATGGACAAAAGACCTATACTCATGCCTTAAAAAATACCACTAGGTGGTCTTTCGTCCATACTACATAGACTTCTATGGGGCTTTAATGTGCAGATGTGGCCAAGAGTGAGAGGACTTGAGGCAATGGATGTCAACAAACACCAGAGGCCACGGGCATCTCTACCTCTGGCAAGTGTGGTTAAGTGAAATTTGCAATTGTGTTTTTTTATGTATTTTATTTTTTTTACCCTGACTGTGTGTGTGTTGGTGGGGTGAGTGGGGGTTGGGGCAATGGTTCTTAAACTTATCACAATTGTATTGGAGCTGGGAGACTACACCACCTATACCCAAAGAGCACAGTTGTTTAAAGCTGCAGCTAAATCCATCAAAAGCAAAATTTGCAAAAAATAGAAAATTTTATGACATAGATATTATAAAACAATTTGTAAAATTTAGGCCATAACAACCCAATGGTCAAGGTACAAAGGTGTGCTTGCCTCTACATGTTTCACCACAAACGTGGCTTCTTCTGGAGCTTTTGTAGAACCTTGTTATTTAATATTTGCCACCTTTCAAAAATGGTCTTGATTCCAAATGATCCCCTAGAGCAGTGATGGCGAACCTTGGCACCCCAGATGTTTTGGAACTACATTTCCCATGATGCTCAGGCACTCTGCAGTGTAGATGAGTATCATGGGAAATGTAGTTCCAAAACATCTGGAGTGCCAAGGTTCGCCATCACTGCCCTAGAGTCTAGACCCATCAAAAGGTTTTATGGGGAACGTCTGTGCCAAAAAAGAGGAAAAAACAGCATGCCCTATAACAGCACCTAGTTTTCCAGGTAATCGATCAACCGATAGGGTAATTACGCCATCTGAGCACTTCCCTCTTCCCCCTGTTCCTTGGCTCAGTGTCCGCACGACACCTCTTTAACCAGTGAAAGTTGACAAGAATTTTCTATCAATCTTTCACAAGGGTTAAACCCTTTTTAACAGGCTAAGAGAACATCTCTAGCAACAGTGTGAATGGCCACAGCCAATGGTTCTTAAACATTTTTCAATTTTTAAAAAAAAAATTGCTACAATAACTGCTACAATAAGCCCCCTATGTGATAGTAGTGACAGGTGCTCTTTATGGAGACATCAGAAGTCAAAGCTGAACCCTTCAGGAGGTCAGAGTTGGATGTTCCCAATCTCCTTCAACCAGCTCTCCATCCCAGAGCCCCTCGTTTATCCTGGTCCCTCCAGCACTGGTCATAGGCTCACAAAGGAGCAAAGTGTGCCCCTGGAAATCCGTATGGGGGGCGTACCAAAAAAAAAAGCTCTATGGGCATCTTGTAGAAGTGATTGGACGGCCACCAGGATCAGTTTTTCATTACAGCTGGCAAGGAGCAGGATCAACAATCACAGCTACGGTGTTGGCCATGAAAGGGTTTATTGTGCTGATTGCTTGGAGGGGTTATCAATCAATTCTCTGTCTCCCCCCCCCCCCTCACACCACTGTGCAGCTTTGAATAGTGATCAGGATGATATATAAAGCGTAGAGCTGGAGAGAAACCAGGGCATGAATTGACACCCTCCTGGCATGTGAACTTTCCAGAAGGATGTTAATTTACAGTGGGGAGGAGAGAAGGGGTGGAGGAAATGAAGACCCTATCGATTGTTTTTCGAACGATGTCCCCAGTCAATTAGGACCCATTTACACCGTCTTGTTGCAGTAACTATTGTTACATGCATCAGTGCCATGCAGTGCCATTCATTCTGAATGGCACCTAAAATGCACAATACCAACTGGCGTTCATTGTGGTGCGCTGCTGGAGATGCTGCATGCATGATTTTTGGTCTGTTGCGATGCAATGGGCAGCTTGTTCAAATGAAGGGACTGCCCTAATGCAATGCAATGTTAATGCGCTACCCAACATGCATTAATCATTAGACAAAATAATTGTGTTCCGCTATCAAAGTGCTAATACATTAATAATGGAATCCAATAACATAAGGATATTGCATAGGAATCCTCAAGTGAAAATCAATTCATCAAAAGTGCCCAAAGATGATCATTTAATATAGTGCAAAATCAGTCCAAATAAAAAGTGAACGGTGCAAGAAAAATGATATCGCCTCAATCTTCATATGTAACCTAATGCCGCTTCCCACTCGGGTGCTCACCCGACTCACAAACTGTTTACCAACCGGTAAGACCTCATATGTAGAGGCCTGGCTGCACTTTTTAGGAGAGATCCCTGCTGGGAGGGATGGGTGGCATACTCCAGGACTCAGAATAAGGGCTCCCAGAACACTCCGCAGAAGAAGCTCAGGGAAATATAGAGATAAGGCAGGAATTCATAGTGTAGTAGTATAAAACTTCACCAGTTTATTAAAAAAATACTACTACTCACATAAGGCAGATAAAATCAGGCAAGTAGATAAATCAACACGGTCATCACCTAGCAAGTATGATTCCATCACTGGTGTAGCTCCACCCCACGTGTTTCGTCCAATAGGACATCTTCCAGTGTATAGGAGTATGGATGCATGTGTGTTTACTGCACCACAGCTGGCCAGGCTGGTGTGAATGGGGCCTTAGATGTAGAAGCTCTAAGTTCTCTGCCTCTAAGTGCTGCATTGCTAGCGTCAGTCAGGAAAACATTTCTACATGACATGTCTCGGGAGCCACTGTCAATCAAATTTTAAGGAAGTGGAGCATTGTAGTGGGTTGGAGTCCTGGGCTTCAGGGTTGCCTTTGTAAGTTGACACACAGAGACTTAAAAACCAGGCTTGTAGGGGTGGCTACGGCGGGGCTCCACGGGACCCAGCAAGGTAGCGTAGCCACCCCGAAAGATGGAAATACAGGAAAGTGAATTTTCAAAGGCTGAATACATAGGAGCTTCAAGTGATAGGCATCATACATCATACTTTGCAAGTGCTGATATCTGCTGACACTTATGATTATTTACTTGGAGGGTTAAAACATTTTAAATGCTCCTCTCCTAAAATACTTGACCTTGACACTGTAATTAAGTTTGTGGTTTCTCACTTACATCACCCTTTCCTGTCTTACACCATGGCACTGCCCCTTTCACATAACCTCACACTATAACACAAATGGATATTTTTGTTTTATCACCAAATAACTATTTAAGTTTAGGAAGGCTGGGGAAACTCTTCGCTATCTGTCCACCTCACCTTTACCAATGACCTAAACTAATTACATTTTAATAGTAAAGCCCACAATACCCATTTATCTTTTTTAAAGTAACAGAAGATATTCTGTTTCAAATGCTGCTTTATGCATTCACATAACTCCTAAAGGCCCGAAAAGAAAAAAGAAAAAAAAAGAAAATTAGAAGTAAAATATCGTCCGATGAACATTCTGACGATTTTCGGGATCCTTAGTATGGTGCTTTCGACGGGCGTTTCCGAATTTTCGGATGACAAAAACTGGATTTGCAGGCTATAACATTTTTATTGTACGCGAAGAAAAACAACAATTTTCATTTATTAGTACAGTTTTTGTCCGAAAAAATAAAAATAAACGTAAAAAAGCAAGACTACACATGTGCAGAAACGAAAAAAATACATATAAAAAAGTTCAACACATGACATCACTTCTTATATTGAATTCTATCGTACGAGAATTTTCATATGTTGAGTAACCACTTCACTTTCGTTATGAGACTAGCAGCATACAAGAAACAAGCGATAATCTGATCGCGTGTACCAGGCTTTAGGCTGGATTCACACCTAGGCATTTTTAGTGCTTTTTGCATTTTGCAGATTTGCACTACAGAACGTGTTCCATAGGAAACCATGTTACATGGACTGCAGTGCAAATCTGCAAAATGCAAAAAGCACTAAGGCTCTGTTTCCACTACTGCGACATGTTTTGCGACTTGACACATGTCAAGTCGCATGACAAGTCAAAACCCATGTATTTCAATGGTCCCCGCTCTAATTAGTGCGACTCAAGTCGCAGCGTCTCCAAAAAAGGTTCTTGCACTACTTTGTTCCGTCTTCGGTGCGACTTGTTCTCCATAGAAAGGTATTAAGTCGCAATGCAGTCGCATGTACATGTCTGACACCGCGACTTTGTTGCGACTTCCGCGGAAGTCTACGGAAGCACATGATCTCTGCTCCTCCCAAATACGTCACTTCCTATATTGATGTACGTGAGTGTGGAAAACAGGAAGGGGAAGCAACTAAGCAGGATAAGGAATTACATCACTCTGGCTAAATCGCAGAACATCAAAGTCGTTTTTAAAGTCGCAACAAATCGCACCACAAATCGCATCGCAAAGTCGCAGTGTAAATCGCACGACTTTGGGGATGCACTAGTGGAAACATAGCCTTAAAAGGCATAGGTGTGAATCCAGCCTTAGACTCAGTGGGGTTGATTTACTAAAACTGGTGCACTCAGAATCTAGTGCAGCTGTGCATAGTAGCCAATTAACCTCTAACATCAGCTTGTTTCAATTAAGCTTTAACAACAGAACCTGGAAGCTGATTGGCTTAATGCATTTGGGTAGCAAAAATATGAATGCAATCTATACACTGGGGGGAGAACCTCTGGGGGAATCTAGGATGGAAAAGGACCTGGGGGTCCTAGTGGATGATAGGCTCAGCAATGCCATGCAATGCCAAGCTGCTGCTAACAAAGCAAACAGAATATGGTATTGTCATGCATTAACCGCTTCAGCCCCAGAAGATTTTACCCCCTTCCTGACCAGAGCACTTTTTGAGATTCGGCACTGCGTCGCTTTAACTGACAATTGCGCGGTCGTGCGGTGCTGCACCCAAACAAAATTGACGTCCTTTTTTTCCCACAAATAGAGCTTTCTTTTGGCGGTATTTGATCACCTCTGTGGTTTTTATTTTTTGTGCTATAAACAAAAAAAGGGCAACAATTTTGAAAAAAAATGCAATACTTTTACTTTTTGCTATAATAAATACCCCCCAAAAATATATATAAAAAAAACATTTTTTTTCCTCAGTTTAGGCCGATATGTATTCTTCTACATATTTTTGGTTAAAAAAAAACAAAAACGCAATAAGCCTATATTGATTGGTTTGCGAAAAAGTTATAGCGTCTACAAAATAGGGGATAGTTTTACGGCATTTTTATTAATATTTTTTTTCCCACTAGTAATGGCGGCCATCTGTGATTTTTATCTGGACTGCGACATTATGGCGGACATATCGGACACTTTTGACACATTTTTGGGACCATTGCCATTTATTGATCAGTGCTATAAAAATGCATTGATTACTGTAAAAATGTCAGTGGCAGGGGAGGGGTTAACATTAGGGGGCGATCAAGGGGTTAATTGTGCTCCCTGGGTGTGTTCTAACTGAAGGGGGGAGGGGACTCCGTAGGGGGGATGACAGATTGCTGTTCATATTCTGTATGAACAGACGATCTGTCTCTTCTCCCCTCAGAGAACCGGAAACTGTGTGTTTACACACACAGATCCCGGATCTCAGTGTGTCAGCAGCGATCGCGGGAGCCCGGCGGTAATGGTGACTGCCAGGCACTCGCATCGGCTCCGGGGGAGAGCAGCGGGTGCGCCCTCCAGTGGCCACAGGGCGAAGCGACGTAACATAACGTCGTTTCGCCCAGCTGTGCCGTTCTGCTGTGACGGCTGGTCGGCAAGTGGTTGAGAAGGGGATTAACTCCAGAGATAATTCTCCCGCTCTAAAAGACTCTGGTCTGGCCGCACCTGGAGTATGCTGTCCAGTTCTGGGCACCAGTCCTCAGGAGGGATGTACTGGAAATGGAGCGAGTACAAAGAAGGGCAACAAAGCTAATAAAGGGTCTGGAGGATCTTAGTTATGAGGAAAGGTTGCGAGCACTGAACTTATTCTCTCTGGAGAAGAGACGCTTGAGAGGGGATATGATTTCAATTTATAAATACCGAACTGGTGACCCCACAATAGGGAGAAAAATTTTTGCGGAAGGGAGTTTAACAAGACACGTTGCCACTCATTAAAATGAGAAGAAAAGAGGTTTAACCTTAAACTATGTAGAGGGTTCTTTACTGTGAGAGCGGCAAGGATGTGGAATTCCCTTCCACAGGTGGTGGTCTCAGCGGGGAGCATCGATAGTTTAAAAAAACGATTAGATTAGCACCTGAATGACCGCAACATACAGGGATATATAATGTAATACTCACATATAATCACACACATAGGTTGGACTTGTGTCTTTTTTCAACCTCACCTACTATGTAACTATGTTTATATGCACAGTTGCACCAGATTTTGCAGTCTCCAGTTTTAGTAAATCAACCCCAGTCTGTCTGGACAGTATGATCACCTGCTGACTTGGCACTATTCACAGGCAGTTCAACTCTTCAATAAGAAATTGAATCCAACTCAATTTTACTTAGGGTAACTGCAGTACAGAGGATATATTTTCCAGTCCTTTGAAGTATAAGAAGACAATGACTTTCTTGACCCCTGCCTCTGCCAAGTACTAGCACTGACTGGGGGAACATAGAAGAAACAGGACAGTCTAGCTAGGACTGAAATACCTAGCACTAAACAAGAGGGAAGGGCAGAGGGAGATACTAAAGTAAACAAAGTGCAGCAGCTCATAACTACCACTAGATGTCAGCATACTACCTAACAATAAAAACTTGATTCAGTTCAATACTACACAGAAAAAATACATACTGTATAAGTGGG
This sequence comes from Lithobates clamitans, assembly GCA_037952925.1. Lineage (NCBI taxonomy): Eukaryota > Metazoa > Chordata > Amphibia > Anura > Ranidae > Lithobates > Lithobates clamitans. Next base: position 88,992 of record JBBGZY010001446.1, on the reverse strand, counting down.
ATAGAACAGAAGAGTATAAAAGGTGTTTTATTTTACCCTGTGGAGAGCCTGGCCCTGTCCACTCCACTGTGGCACTGAGACTGCTGAAATGATAAAACAGCGCAGCGATCACAGACTTCCTGGTCTCTGGGTCATGTGATCAGTGATGTCAGCAATCTCTTTTTCCTAAGCCCCACAGTAATAGCTCCTGGCAGCTATTGGCTGTGGGAAGACATAGGTCCACTCAGTGGCATCGGGAGGGGGGGCTGAGGGGAGCTGGAGCCCCGAGTGGGCCCCCAAAGAGCCCCGGGTCTCGGACATTCACAGCTCTATTATTAGCCTTTAGCCAGAGCGGGGAGCGATCTGACCCTGAGCGCGGCCGAGTGACGTAGCAGGTCCCGCCTTCTGGAGCCTGCAGCACCTATGATGGATGTCCCACTGGTCCAATGCCGGGACCGCGGGACGTGTGACATCCATCATAGGCGCTGCAGGCTCCAGAAGGCAGGAATTACAATGTGGTCGCGTCACTATAAGAAGATCCCCACTTGGCACTCGGGCGGGCGGCTCTCCTCTACTGGCTCTGGCTGCCTGCTGTCTACTCTGATGATGATGGGCGCGCCGCACACTACGGCTGAGCTGCAGAAGGAAGTCACCTGAAGTCTGGTCAGGTAGGTCAGTTTATGTATGTATGTCAGGTAGGTTAGTGTGTGTCAGGTAGGTCAGTGTGTGTCAGGTAGGTCAGTGTGGGTCAGGTAGGTCAGTTAGGTCAGTGTGTGTCAGGTAGGTCAGTGTGGGTCAGTGTATGTCAGGTAGGTCAGTGTGTGTCAGGTAGGTCAGTGTAGGTCAGGTAGGTCAGTGTGTGTCAGGTAGGTCAGTGTATGTCAGGTAGGTCAGCGTGCATCAGGTAGGTCAGTGTGTGTCAGGTAGGTCAGTGCATGTCAGTGTGGGTCAGGTAGGTCAGTGTAATGGTCAGCGTGGTTCAGGTAGGTCAGTGTGTCAGGTAGGTGAGTTTAGTGGTCAGCATTGATGGGCACTGGTAAGCCAGGCAGCAACCATCAAGTGAGCTTACCCCCCCACCCCCGCCATACAACACCTCCCCTCCACACAGCCCCAACGCCGCAACCCCCCCCCTCCTGGTGCCGGGCACGGACTTCGGGCTGAAGCCCCTGGTGGTCTTTTTGCCACCTAGCAACAACCCTGGGTCTGCTCTGTATTGTACAAGATGATCAGCCTATACACCAACTTGCTGTATAAGACCCCTTTCACACTGAGGTAGCTTTCAGGTGTTTTAGCATTGTGGGTTTTCCCCAGAAAAGTAAGAGGGAAAATCTTCCAATGGGGACACTAGTTCTAGTGACAACAATGATTGGGCCCAGGGCAGCTGCCCCTTTTGCCCTGCCTTAAAGACGGCCCTGTGTAAAGCGCCTGAAACCGGCCTCGCATTCTCTGCAATGGGTGCTTTCACACCCAGGCGGTGCGCTTGCGGGACATTCGGAAAAGTCCTGCAAGCAGCATCTTTGGGGTGGGTTGGGAGCTATATACAGCGCTCCCAAAATGCCCCTGCCCCAGGCAGTTTTCAGGCGCTTTTTAGACCCCTTTCACACTTGGGGCGGTTTTCAGGTGCTTTGGCGCTGGAAATAGCCTCTGCTAAGTGCCTGAAAACCACCTTCCATTCATTCCAGTGTGACTTTTCACACTCGGGCGGTGTTTTTGCGGGACGTCCCGAAAAGTTCTGCAAGCAGCATCTTTGGGGCGCTGTATTTAGCGCTCCCAAAATGCCCTGACCATTGGAATGAATGGGCAGCACTTTCAAAGCGCCTAAAAAAGCGCTTTGAAAGCGCCGCAAAATTTGAGTTTCTAACCCTTTTTTTGGGGTTGAATGCTCCCCGATAGCGGCAGAAAAACGGCGCTGAAACGAGTGGCGCTCTAGCGCTAACAGCCAACGTTTTCAGTGTGAAAGGAGTGTTAGAGGCCATTTCTAACGCTAAAACGCCTGAAAACTGCCTCAGTGTGAAAGGGGTCTAAAAGGTAACAGGGAGCAGCTGCTGCATAGAAAGCAGCTTGTAAATGCAATGATGGGTTGCTGTCACTGCAGTGTGTAGCTGGTACAGCCCATGCACTTATTTCTAGAGTTGAAAGGGATCTTATGTCTCGCTAGTGCATTATTTTTATTGTGATCAAACTGCAAAGACCTGCGGTATGCCAAGCATGCAATAACACAGTTCCAAATTCTGTATGTCAGCAAAATCTGAAAATTCTTTTCAACATGAGCCGCGCACGTGTCTGAAACAGCAAATACCAGCAGGGCATGAAGGTGCAAAGTACAAATCTCTGTGACCCCTGTACTACATTGTCAGCTGAGATAACTCAGTGCATACTATACACTGTACAGCAGAAAACTGACTGCCAGCGATGGGCTGGGTTCACACTGTTGTGGGGCACTGGCGCAATAATTCAGGAGGTAGTAGCTGCACAATAAGTTGATTTTGCATTTACTCACTCATCTCTGTAGCTATAGGAATCGTGGCTAAATGTATCTTCAAAATTCATAACAGAGGCACTGAAAGGATATTTTGTACTCGCTGTAAATTCCCTTCATTGGCAGACACAGCTGTGCTTTAGATCATAACCTATTGATGCAGGTGGCACGACTATACCCAGTAGGTGATGATTTTAACAAAAGCAAAGCAGTGTCTTCCATTTAAGAGAGAGAAAAAGAAAGTTTTGAAAATAATCTGGGCAGACATCTTTAAAAAAAATAAATGTTGTGACCCCTGATATCACCAAAAGGGCCAGACATAATGTTTAATATATGTAATTCTAGATAGGACTGTGAGAGACTGTAGACACATAGTAAGAGAAATGATGGTCAGAGACTGAGGACATGATACAGAAGACAATGAGAGACTGGGGACATGCTGCAGAAGATTATGAGAGACTGGGGACATGCTTTTGAAGATTATGAGAGACTGGGGACATGATACAGAAGACAATGAGAGACTGAGGAAATGCTGCAGAAGACAATGAGAGACTGGGGACACGATACAGAAGACAATAAAATACTGGAGACATGCTGCAGAAGACAATAAGAGGCTGGAGATATGCATAGTTGCCAACAGTCCCGATTTTGGGACCCTCGTCCCGATTGGAGGCTGTCCCGAATCGGGATTTCCATCAGGAAAATCAGGAATGTTGTTTTTTTAATTTTTGGAGCAGCTGGCTCCAAGAACAACATGGCCGTCGGCGCCGCCACTCGATCCTCCCCCTAGTGTTCAGTGGAGAGAGGAAGGGGGCTCGATCCGTGCAGCCAATGAATCGGCTTCTTTAGCTGCACGGATCGGCCACTCCCCTCTCCACTGAACACATGGCGCCTGTGTCTTGCCGAAAAGTTCCCCAGCTCGGCTATTTCCACCGGCTCCTACTGCGCAAGCGCTGCGCCTGCGCAGTACAGGGGGGTCCTTACTTGCCAAGGGGAACTTTCTCGGCAGAACACCGGCCGCTCCTGGACGTGTGGTGGGGGGCGTTATGGGAGGGGAGGGTCTGCACTGAGGGGGGGTCCGCACTGAGGGGGGTCTGCACTTATAGAGGTGGGGGGGCTGCACTGAGGGGGGTCTGCACTAATAGAGGGGGGCTGCACTGAGGGGGGGTCTGCACTAATAGAGGGGGGTCTGCAATGAGGGGGTCTGCACTGATGGAGGGGGGTGTGCACTGAGGGGGTATGCACTGAGGGGGTCTTCACTGATGGAGGGGGTCTGCACTGATGGAGGGGGGTCTGCACGGAGGGGGGTTTGCACTGAGGGGGGTCTGCACTGAGGGAGGGGGTCTGCACTGAGGGGGTCTGCACTGATGGAGGGGGGTCTGCACTGAGGGGGTCTGCACTGATGGAGGGGGGTCTGCACTGAGGGGGTCTGCACTGATGGAGGGGGTCTGCACTGAGGGGGTCTATACTGACTCTGCTGGGGGCACCTGATGCAAGGAGGGTCTCTGCCGGGGGCACCTGATATGAGGACAGACTCTGCTGGGGGCACCTGATGCAAGGACAGACTCTGCTGGTGGCAGGCGACGTGGCAGGTGACACGCTCAGGGATCCCACTGATTCGGCATTATGATGAGTTGAATGATTTAATTTTATATTACAATGTAATAATAGAAATAATGCACTTCAATCATCCTGACACCATAACAATCATTGGTGCCGGAATGATTGAAGCGTTAACACCAGGTGTTTGGAGTATCTTTATCTGCTGATTGTTAAACTTTCTAGAATACACATACTTCTATTGTTGTGTAGGATCTGGGGCTGCTGTCCCTTAATTCCTACCCCCCCCTTTCCCTCTCCCCCTTTCCTATTCCCTCTCCCCCTTTCCCTCTCCATCCCTCATTCATCTCAGACTCTAACCACACCCTCTTGAGCCACGCCCATTTAAGCCACATCCACTATTTTCACGTAACCAACGCCCATTCTTCGCGCGCCGCACTTGTGGTTTTTTATTGCTAAGCCGCGCCTACAAACCAATGCCCCCGCCCCCTAATTATTGTACGGCTCCGCCTACAGCCAAAAAAGTGTCCCACATATTTTTTTTGCAATGTTGGCAACTATGGATATGCTGCAGAAGACGAGAGACTGGGAACATGCTGTAGAAGATGAGAGACTGGAGACATGCTGTAGAAGACAATGAGAGACTAGGGACATGGTGCATAAGACGAGAGGCTGTAGACATGCTGTAGAATTCAATAGGAGACTGGGAACATGCTGTAGAAGACATTCAGAGACTGGGGACATGCTGCAGAAGATGAGAGACTGGAGACACACTGTTGAAGCCAATGAGACACTGGGGACATGCTGAAGAAGACAGTGAGAGACTGGGGACATGCTGAAGAAGACAGTGAGAGACTGGGGACATGCTGAAGAAGACAGTGAGAGACTGGGGACATGCTGAAGAAGACAGTGAGAGACTGGGGACATGCTGAAGAAGACAGTGAGAGACTGGGGACATGCTGAAGAAGACAGTGAGAGACTGGGGACATGCCACACAACGACAGTAGAGATCACTGCTATCACCCTTTTTCAAATCAATGCTCCCACCACTGCTGAGGTTTGAGGGGCTGCAGGTTGGGCACCAAGGTTCTAAGCCAATAGAACCCAACTGGGACAAAGTCTCTGTTGCAGTCTTTGGGGGCCTACAGTATGAAAATGAATTATTTCACAGTACAAGCATCTTGAGAGGTTAGTGATGGCTTGTTTTCAACCTTGTCATCCTCTTACAAATCTCTGTATGGTAAAACTAGGTCCCATCCACCAACACAGCAGAGGGACTCGAATGAACATAAACGCGGTGACGTCACCACACTCGTAGTCCATTAATCACTTCCTTGCAGGAGCCTGTGCATTGCACCCTGGATTCACCGATTGCTATTGCAAGGCAAAAAAATGATTAAATGCACATTATTTTTTCTTTTTGCAATATGGGCACATTTATTATTTCCTTCTACCATTCTTGCTTTATAAGAGATTAGCGGTTATGTTTGGTTGGAGGAAGAGTCATATTCCATCCTCTGCTAGGCTTCAAGAGACGGGTTCGATTTTCCTTGTACAAGTAACATTGATTCTAAATATATCCAGTAAGTGTAATGTTCCAAGCCGATGTGTAGAACATTCTGTAGAACATTCTGTAGAATCTGTATACGATGCATGTTGCCAGATCGTATCCTATCCACTTATGTACAGAGGGGTTTGCATAGCCTGCATCTCATGAGATATTCCATTTACACTTCATGAATTTATTTTTTTTTTGCCACATCTGCTGATCCTGTTAAGCTAAGTTTTTGGCAGACACTGAAAAGGTAAACCACCTAGGGGCTTTCCCGTGATTTTTAGACTCTGTGAATTCTCTGCAGTGGCATGAGATATATTTTTTATGCTAATGTGTCTGCAGTCTCCGACCATCTCCTCTAATATATCTGCAGTCTATGACCATCTCTTCTAATTTATCTGCAATCTCTGACCATCTCCTGTAGTATATCTGCAGTCTCTGACCATCTCCTCTAATATGTCTGCAGTCTCTGACCATCTCTTGTAGTATATCTGCAGTCTCTGACCATCTCCTCTAATATATCTGCAGTCTCTGACCATCTCCTCTAATATGTCTGTAGTCTTTGACCATCTTCTGTAGTATGTCTGCAGTCTCTGACCATCTCCTCTAATATATCTGCAGTCCTATGACCATCTCCTATAGTATGTCTGCAGACTCTAACCATCTCTTCTAATATATCTGCAGTCTCTGACCATCTCCTGTAGTATGTCTGCAGACTCTGACCATCTCCTGTAGTATTTCTGCAGTCTCTGACCATCTCCTCTAATATGTCTGCAGTCTTTGACCATCTCCTCTATTATGTCTGCAGTCTATGACCATCTTCTGTATTATGTCTGCAGTCTCTGACCATCTCCTATAGTATGTCTGCAGTCTCTGACCATCTCCTCTAATATGTCTGCAGTCTCTGACCATCTCCTCTAATATGTCTGTAGTCTTTGACCATCTTCTGTAGTATGTCTGCAGTCTCTGACCATCTCCTCTAATATATCTGCAGTCCTATGACCATCTCCTATAGTATGTCTGCAGACTCTAACCATCTCTTCTAATATATCTGCAGTCTCTGACCATCTCCTGTAGTATGTCTGCAGACTCTGACCATCTCCTGTAGTATTTCTGCAGTCTCTGACCATCTCCTCTAATATGTCTGCAGTCTTTGACCATCTCCTCTATTATGTCTGCAGTCTATGACCATCTTCTGTATTATGTCTGCAGTCTCTGACCATCTCCTATAGTATATCTGCAGTCTATGACCATCTCTTCTAATTTATCTGCAATCTCTGACCATCTCCTGTAGTATATCTGCAGTCTCTGACCATCTCCTCTAATATGTCTGTAGTCTTTGACCATCTCCTGTAGTATGTCTGCAGTCTCTGACCATCTCCTCTAAATGTATCTGCAGTCTCTGATTATCTCCTCTAAATTTACTGCAGTCTTTTACCATCTCCTGTAGTATGTGTACAGTCTCTGACCATCTCCGGTAGTATGTTGACCACCACAGCCCTAGACCTCCAAGCATGTTATCAGCACTGAAAGAAACCTGGAGCAACTTTTCACCAAGAAAGTTTTCCCAGCTGTCAGTAAATCCTTAGGTCAGAATAGATCCAGGTCAGTCTTTAGCTAAAGATGTAAGACACAGCTGAACAGGAAACGTGAAGCATAAGAGCTCCAGTATGTAAGCTGCCAAAACAGATGTGTGAAGTGTGTGAGTAATGCACGCTGTCTTGTGCTCCTACAAACCTGGTTATATAATTCCACAGACTTTTGGCAACACCTTTCACACCATGCAGGTCTTCAGCAGGGACGTGCAGTCAGGGGGGGCAGGTAAGGCAGAGCTGCCATGTACATAAAAAAGAACAATCAAATTCAAAAGGTCGTAGCTCAGTGATGTGGGGTCACAGAGAAATTGGAGGGGGGGGGGGTTGGTGGGTAGCTTAAGTCCTACCCCACCATTGGTCAAAATTTGGGGCTCCTATCATGTATGGTTCCGGAGATACGGGGCTCCTTGTACAGCCTGTCAGAAGCTACATACAGAGCGGCCCGTTTAACTACAAGCCGGCACACTCTGTTTGCAGCAGACTGAGAGGATGAGCTCACAGAGCCTCTCCTCACTTCTTGTCAGAGGCACTGAGCTCAATGGACAGCTTGGAGTCTTGGACCAATGGTAAAGAACCATTGGAACGAGCTGTCCAATAAAAATGCTGCAGTGGAGGCACGCCTCTCACTGCAGTGTCATAAAAAGGGGCGTGTGTCTAAAAGACACATGCTCCCCTCTTAACCACTTGCCGACCACTGCACGCCGATATATGTCAACACAATGGCAGCAGTGGGCAAATGGGCGTACCTGTACATCCCCTTTAATTGGTGGCGCTAGTGGGCGCGCGCATGTGCCAGCTGCATACAGCATGACCGTGCCCGCGGATCCCACGGACTCGATGTCCGCCGTTGTCCCACGATCGTGTCGCGGAGCCGCAGAACGGGAAGATGCCTATGTAAACAAGGCATTTCCCCGTTCTACCCAGTGACATTACAGAGATCACTGCTCCCTGTCATCGTGAGCAGTGATCGCTGTCATGTCAGTAGTAGCCCCTCCCCCCCACAGTTAGAATCACTCCCTAGGACACACTTAACCCCTTCATCACCCCCTAGTGGTTAACCCCTTCCCTGCCAGTATAATTTACACAGTAATCAGTGCATTCTTATAGCACTGATCGCTGTATAAATGACAATGGTCCCAAAATAGTGTCAAAAGTGTCCGATGTGTCCGCCATAATGTCGCAGTCCCGATAAAAATCGCAGATCGCCGCCATTACTAATAAAAAAAAATAATAATAAAAATGCCATAAATCTATCCCCTATTTTGTAGACGCTATAACTTTTTCACAAACCAATCAATATACGCTTATTGCGATTTTTTTTTTTTACCAAAAACATGTAGAAGAATACATATCGGCCTAAAAAATTTTTTTCTATATATATTTTTGGGGGATATTTATTATAGCAAAAAGTAAAAAATATTGCTTTTTTTTTCAAAATTGTCGCTCTTTTTTTGTTTAAAGCGCAAAAAATAAAAAATGCAGAGGTGATCAAATACCGCCAAAAGAAAGCTCTATTTGTGGGGAAAAAAGGACGTCAATTTTGTTTGGGTGCAACGTCGCACGACCGTGCAATTGTCAGTTAAAGCGACGCAGTGCCGAATCGCAAAAAGTGCTCTGGTCAGGAAGGGGGTAAAATCTTCCGGTGGCTGAAGTGGTTAACTAGAAGGAAAAAGCATGCGTTTATGTGTATAAGATTTACCCACAATCCCGTGTTTTTCTCACACAGTTAAGAGGGAGGATGAGAATCGGCTGCTGCTGAAAAGGTACAACCTAAATCATACATTATTATGCTATAGGTTATAAGATAATTTATTATTTATCTATTTACTGTGAAATTACTGGTTGGAAGTTATAACTTCAAACTTTAGTAACTTGTCCGTTAATCCACCTGCTTGAGTACAGATTGTGAAAATCTAGTAAATTATTTTAAAAACTAAAATATAATAATAATTTTTTTTTTATATTAATTATGGTAACCCCTTGCCACCCAGGCCAATTCTGACACTTCTCTCCTACATTTTTTTTTTTGCTAGAAAATTACTCAGAACCCCCAAACATTATATATATTGTTTTAGCTGACACCCTAGAGAATAAAATGGTGGTCATTGCAACTTTTTACGTTACACAGTATTTGCGCAGCAATTCTACAAACGCTTTTTTTTTTTTGGAAAGAAACTGTTTTGTGAAAAGAAAAAAACAGTAAAGTTAGCCCAATTTTTTGTATAATGTGAAAGATGATGTTACGACGAGTAAATAGATACCTAACATGTCAGGCTTTACAATTGCGCACACTCGTGGAAAGGCGCCAAACTTCAGTACTTAAAAATCTCCATAGGCGACACTTTCATTTTTTACAGATTACGTGTTTAGAGTTACAGAGGAGTTCTAGTGCATAGAATTATTGCTCTCGCTCTAACGGTCACGGCGTATGTAACCTGTGTGTATCTGGCTCTGATACTAGCCACTGACCTCCCCAGCCACTGACCACACCGGACATCCCTGGTGTTTAGGCTTTATGTCACTCATGTCTCCCGACTGCTCTTTAGCCTAATAATGAACACAGATCACTGGTGTGATCCCTCTGACCTCCCTCTATAAGTGGATCTGACCATCACAGTAATGTAGACGCTGCTTTTATATTTTTATCTTCAATGGATTCACTTTAGTAATAATTGGATTATTGAGGTGCGTTTGCCTATTCTATAATTTTGTTAAAGTGATTATCAAGGTTATTTATTTATTTATTTTTTTAAATAACAAACATGTTATACTTATCTCCTCTGTGCAAGGGTTTTGCACAGAGTGGCCCCGATCCTCCTTTTCTGGGGTCCCCCGGTGATGCTCCTGGCTCCTCCTCTTCCCGAGTGCCCCCACGGAGACCCGTGTTCCATGGGGGCACTCGTGTGGGCGCGCTGCGTTCATTGACACAGACAGCAGGACTCAGCCCCCCCCAGTCACTGGATTTGATTGACAGCAGCAAGAGCCAATGTTTTCTGCTGCTATCAATCTATCCAATGAGGACCCGAGACAGCGGCTGCAGCTGCTGGGTTTTCATTCTACTCTGACTGTACTATGAGGCTGCAGGACCCCTGACCCTCTGTCTGGACAGTGCTGATTGGCCCTGTGTTGATTACATGCACCCTCCCAAGAAAAAAAAAAAACTAGCAATACACACCAAACTGAGCATGTGTAGTGTGACTCCAAGGCTCTGCTCTATCAGGAGATGGATTGGGGACTGTGGAAGAAGGGGAGGATCAGAGAAGACAGGATCAAACAGCCTTTTTACACAATGCAGAGGATTAACCCCTTAGGTTCCACAGTGGGTATAACAAGCATGTTTTACTGCATATACAGACTGATTTTACTGTTGTGGGTTTAGTAACTATATTATTAACCCCTTCTTACCTGATCTGCTGGAGTGAGCTGAAATAGCACACTCACCTGCAGTGGCGGCCGGTCCACAAAGGGCACCCTGCCCTCCCACCCTGCAATATACCAGCGGCTTCCTGGCCTATCAGCACAGAAAGACCCAGAACCCGGAAAGAAGACTGGGTCAAGACAGAAGCCACGGCGTCAGGCACCAGGGGAGCCGTGACAGCTGGAAGGCTCCGCCCCTGGAGGGTCCCACCCAAAATCCTCCATCGCCAGCCGCCACCGCTCACCTTTCCAGCATAATCCGGTGCTATCCTGCTGTTATCCACCAAAAGCTGCCACAGTGCAAGTTCTAGCGCCCCCATCTGGAGACCACCTGTCATGCCCTAGCAGCTGGCCTCCTGCGCTGTGCATGCGCAGTAGGTTGTACACAGCACTCAACACTTTTGGGGACACCATGATGCGGGCATCCAAAAGGAGGCTTCTGGCCTGGGGGGGATGTCATTTTGGCCTAGGCCAGAAAGGCGGAAGCGCTAACTGTAACCTGAAAAAAAAAAAGCCCCCCCCCCCAAAAAAAAGTGGAATTTGCTGAAAGGGGGAGGAGAAGCCAGATAAACAAAACCCAAACAAGTAAGTAAAGTTCCATTGTGTGCAGGTGTGGGGGTTACATCATCCTGGCCAACCCAGCGGCCGCCAGTGTCAGCGCTAACAGCACAATGCTGGCGGGGATCACTGGCCAGGTAAGTCTGCCATAATGTATTAATATGCTGTACTTTCTAGCAAAATATGCCTAAAAATTCCTGGAGGCTCCATTACATTTTTTTTGCAGAGGTTTAATTGTGCTTTAATGTGTACAAATAACACATTTTAACAATAAAAATGTACTTAATAATATAATATGAACAACAATAATATTAGTTTACCAATACGTATATAATAAAATAAAAGGTTTCATTCACAGAAGCTGGCTAATTTTTGGACACAATCTTCATCAAAACGGAGTTGCAACGTTTATTTATTTTTTTTACTGCAGCTGCTGACTTTTAATATACGGACACTTACCTGTCCAGGGCGCCCGCAATGTCCTCACCCGAAGCGGATCCGTCCCTCGGCTCCCGGGTGGAGGCGCCCCCATATTCGGTAAGGGAATCAGCAAGCGAAGCCTTGCGGCTTCACAGCCTGGTTCCCTACTGCGCATGCGCAGGTTGCGCTGCGCGTCCTCACTGGTCCCTGCTGTCTTCTGGGAGACACACAGGTCCCAGAGGAGGGGCCAGACCTGGCGTCGATAGCCACAGAGCCTGCAGTGATCTATGCCCGAAAGTGGGAGCAAATACCTGTGTTATACAGGTATCGGCTCCCCCCTGAAAGGTGCCAAATGTGACACCCGGGTGGGGGAGGCTTTAAGGCGATAACAAATCGCCTGGAGATAACAAAGTCCTGTGTTTTTTTGGAGTTGTTTTCCCAGATAAATGTGTGGCCAAGTCAGGACAGGTCAGACCTGTTTATCTGCTATAGTCTACACCCCCATGGAAATCATTGACCTTTTCAAACATATTTGATCAGGCAAACATTAGTTCCTCATTCAAACAGTGCCTACAGATAAAAGGTACTGTATATATACTCGAATAAGAACATAAGAAAAAGTTGCCATTTTTATACTTTTGTTCAACAATGTAACAGAACCCCGTTGAACGCCGCTTGAGTGCTTCCGTCGGCATACAGCCTCCTCCAGTCTGAACATCACATACCATATGTTACAGCCAAACGTACAACACTAGCCGACACTAGCTTGCAGGAACATGGAACTCTTTATTAGAACAAGAATACAGTCTTATATACAATTCAGAAGGATGTCCCTCCCCCCTCCTGATCATATTACCCTAACAATACAACTGTAACCAGAAACATAAACTAACATGAGCTAATTAACTAGTCATTTAACCGGCCTAGGTGACTCAGAGGTATGACCTTTCAGGTCAGCCTTGCCGTCTTTTAGCTCAGAAGACACAACGCATTTTCATAAAAATAAACACAGGACACCTTCTCACAATAGCAAAAGCTCTCAGAATTAGAAGACGGTCTGTCTCCTTCATTGTAGACCATGGAATCCACATCCAAGCAATTCTTTGAATAATTACGGATTGCAGACGGCATTGGCAACAGTCTACAAAACTCTTACAATGCTCCATCATTCTGATACAGAGGAATTCATTTTTTTAATTAATTTTTAAGTAATCCAAACCACATTCTCAGTGTCCATTAAATATCTGTCCATTTTCTCAGTCACCCTGTGCCCCTAATAGACACAAGGTGACTTAAACATAGGAGGTGCATGGGGAGCTGGAACAAGGGTTTCCTAATCTCTCCAAGGGATTCTGGGTTCCACGGGCCCCCCGCCCAAAGTGACTCCCGTCACAACCAAAATTTCAATAGATATAATAGTGTAATTTGAGAAAAGTAAGCATGCCCTTGGCATCAGAAGCTGGTATTTTCCCTTCAAGCAAATATTACAGTAGCTGATGAAGAATGTATGGTTGACCTGATGACTGCAATGACTCTGAGGCAGCAAAGCAACCTCATAGCAGAACATTTCCATCATCATGCTTCACAGTTGGTATGAGGTTCTTCTCCTGAAATACTGTCTTTGCTTTGCAGCAAACTTGTCTACTATGACAAAACAACTCTATCTTTGATTGAGCAAACTGTTCCAGAAGGTACTTGCATATATGTTCAATGGCAAACTGTAATTGAACTCTAGGTTGTAATGTTTAAAAGAAAACGCATTTTCTTTACTGGTACCCGTCCAGCCTATTACAGAATGATGCAGGCGGGACCCTCCCTTTCTATCCTGCACGCCGATCGGAGATGAGGAGTGTCCTTTTGGCTCATTACCATGTGACCAGCTCTGTCAAGTCACAGCCGGTCAAATGTAATGTGTGTTCACGCAGCTCGTGCATGCCCCCAAGAGGATAAGGCGTGTCCATTGGCACAGCCCATCCCCGATGAGGGTAAAGAGCCAATGATAGTACCTAAGTAGTACCTGTCCACAGCCCATCAGAGTATCTGTCCGCAGCCCATCAGAGTACCTGACTACCTGTCCGCAATCATAGTACCTGAGTACATTTCTGCAGCCATTAGAGTACCTAAGTACCTGTCCGCGGCCCATCTGAGTACCTGAGTACCTGTCCAAAGCCCATCAGAGTACCTGTCCACAGCCCACCAGAGTACCTGTCTGTAAGTCTAGCAGAGTACCTGAGTACCTGTCTGTAAGCACATCAGAGTACCTGAGTACCTTTCTGCAGCCCATCAGAGTACCTCTCCGCATCCCACCAGAGCACCTGTCCACAGTCCAACATAGTACCCGAGTACCTGTCCGCAGCCCATCAGAGTACCCGAGTACCTGTCCGCAGCCCATTAGAGTACCTGAGTACCTTTCTGAAGCCCATCACAGTACCTGAGTACCTGTCCCCAGCCCATCAGAGTACCAGAGTACCTGTCCACAGCCCAACATAGTACCTGAGTATCTGTCTGCAGCCCATCAGAGTACCTATCTGCAGCCCATCAGAGTACCTATCTGCAGCCCATTAGAGTACCTGTCTCCAATATGTTAGAAATATCTTATAAATTGACAACTTTGTGAAAAAAAATGTGTTTTGATTTTCTTTCCACATTTTCCAGAAACCTGTGGAAAAAAATGATATGTTCAAAAGACTCATTATGCCTAATAGAATATACATTGGGGTGTTTGCTTTCCATAATGGGGTCATTTTGTGGGAGTTTCCACTGTCCTGGTGACCCAGGGCCTTAAAAAATGTGATAGGTTGTCAGAAAATTATATGTGGAATTTATGCTCCTAGAATGCCCGGAGGTGCTCCTTGGATGTTGGGCCTCTGTATGTGGCCAGGCTGTATAAAAGTCTCACACGTGTAGTATCGCCATACTTGGGAGGAGTAGCAGAATGTATTTTGGGGTGTAATTGCAAGTATGCATATGCTGTGTGTAAGAAATAACTTGTTAATATGACAATTTTGTATAAAACAAAAACAAAAAAATCAATTTCTTAATTTTGCCAAGAATTGTGGGAAAAAAATTACAACTTCAAAAAACTCACCATTGCCTCTTACTAAAAGCCTCGGACTGTCTACTTTCCAAAAAAGTGGGGGGCATTTGTACTGTCCTGACATTTCAGGGCCTTAAGAAATGAGATAGGCCGTCAGTACATCAAGTGTGATCACTTTTAAATGATTGGCACCATAGCTTGTAGACTCTATAACTTTCACACAGACTAAATAATATTTACTAATTTGGGTTATTTATTTGCAAAATTTTATGATAGAAACTTAAATAAAGTGTTTTTTGATTTTTTTTCATTTATAAACGCAAAAAATAAAAAACCCAGCAGTGATTAAATACCACCAAAACAAAGCTCTATTTGTGTGAAAAAAAATGCATTTTTTTTTTTTGGATACAGTGACTGTGTAATTTATTTATTTTATTTATTTCAGGTACTTATATAGTGCTGTCAATTTATGCAGCGCTTTTACATATATATTGTACATTCACATCGGTCCCTACCCTCAGGGAGCTTACAATCTAAGGTCCGTTGAACGTCTGTCGAAAGTCTGTCGGACAGGCTGTCGGACTTTTGTAGCTGAAAAGTCCGACCGTGTGTACACGGCATAAGAGTTACCTGAATACCCAGCAATGATATTTTGGGATTCTTGGAGAGTTATTTTAGCTTCAGTCATCACTTGGGTTGAATGTGCTTGGCTGGCCAACCAATCAGCAGTGATTTGAAATTTTCCCCCACTTGTAGATTATTTTACAGAAAAATTATGGATTTCAATCCATTTGAAGAACTTTTTACATTTTTGCCAGACTCCTAGGCATCCATAACTTTCTTTCTGAAGGTCTCAAAGAGCTCTGTTTATCTTGGCATGATTACACCACACATGTCGAAGAACGTAAGGCATTATACAATATGCCTGAATTATAAATAGGACAGGTTCCACCGGTATATACCCTAAGGAGGATCCAATCTTTGGCAGCTATTCCGGAACACCCAAATTCTAATTTTTTTAGATCCAAAAAAGAGCTTATACACCCAGTGCCTTGAAACTGTATTCATAACCCTTGAAATTTTTCACATTTTTTCATGTTACAACCAAAAAAACGTCAGTGTATTTCATTGGGATTTTATATGATAGACCAACACAAAGTGGCACATAATTGTGAAGTGGAAGGAAAATGATAAATGGTTTTCAATTCTTTTTACAAATAAATATGTGAAAAGTGCGGCGTGCATTTGTTTTCAGCCCCCTTTACTCTGATACTCCTAACTAAAATCTTGTGGAACCGATTGTCTTCAGATGTCACCTAATTAGTAAATAGAGTCCACCTGTGTGTAATGTAATCTCAGTATAAATACAGCTGTTCTGTGAAGCCCTCAGAGGTTTGTTAGAGAACCTTAGTGAACAAACAGCATCATGAAGGCCAAGGAACACACCAGACAGGTCAGGGATAAAGTTGTGGAGAAGTTTAAATCAAGTTTAGGTTATAAAAAAATATCCAAAGCTTTGAACATCTCACGGAGCACTGTTCCATACTCTTTCCATTTTCGGATGACGGATTGAACAACTGTAAATCTACCAAGACATGGCCGTCCACCTAAACTGACAGGCCGGGCAAGGAGAGCATTCATCAGAGAAGCAGCCAAGAGGCCCATGGTAACTCTGGAGGAGCTGCAGAGATCCACAGCTCAGGATTAGTCGTGTTCTCCACAAATCTGGTCTTTATGGAAGAGTGGCAAGATGAAAGCCATTGTTGAAAGAAAGCCATAAGAAGTCCCATTTGCAGTTTGCGAGAAGCCATGTGGGGGACACAGCAAACATGTGGAAGAAGGTGCTCTGGTCAGATGAGACCAAAATTGAACTTGTTGGCCTAAAAGCAAAACACTATGTGTGGCGGAAAACTAACACTGCACATCACCCTGAACACACCCGTGAAACATGGTGGTGGCAGCATCATGTTATGGGGATGCTTTTCTTCAGCAGGGACAGGGAAGAAAGTAGGTCGAAATGCGTCGGTCTACCACACCATCATCCATGTTGCCCTTGATTTTTATTGCGATCACTTCTTTTTAATGCATCAGTTTTTTTAGCAATAAAGATACCTTTTTTAACTGCACTATGGGGAAGCTTTATTTTTCTTTCCACATATCATCTGGATGGAAGGGGATGCTCAGCTTCCACCATAGTAGGTACATCCCATCTGCCAGATTCCTATCCGTGCACTTACCGTGACCACCTACCTGTCAACCCCGGAGTTCCTGTTGAGTCCAACTCAGAAGTTCTGACAGCCCAGATACCTTCCTATATGCCCTGGATGGCATACTGCCTTCATGACTCCATGTCGCTGACAGGGGAGTCCTTTGGATCTGGTAAGAGTTTATACCTATCATTTCCTTATTTGATGCAGTTTCTGGTTTGATGTGGCCTTCATTTACGGATTAACCAAGTTTCCTGCCAGCATTTGGAATAACCACCATCTCCAGTGACTATTTCCATGCTTACACACAGTTGGAGACTTACCTTTCATATATTTGCCCTATGGCTATTTGACCTTTATTCATCACCAGTTTAGTCCACTATATTTGGTTGAAGGACTTGTGTTGTTTTGGACTTGAGTATTATTACCAATTTTTGTTATTTTGGTTTGTCCACTATGCGCTACATTTTTCCTATTTATTTAGCAGGGACAGGGAAGCTGGTCAGAGTTGATGGGAAGATGGATGGAGCCAAATACAGGGCAATCTTAGAAGAAAACCTGTTAGAGTCTGCAAAAGACTTGAGACTGGGGCGGAGGTTCACCTTCCAGGAGGACAACGACCCTAAACATACAGCCAGAGCTACAATGGAATGGTTTAGATCAAAGCATATCCATGTGTTAGAATGACCCAGTCAAAGTCCAGACCTAAATCCAATTGAGAATCTGTGGCAAGACTTGAAAATTGCTGTTCACAGACGCTCTCCATATAATCTGACAGAGCTTGAGATATTTTGCAAAGTAAAATGGGCAATAATGTCCCTCTCTAGATGTGCAAAGCTGGTAGAGACATCCCAAAAAAAGACTTGCAGCTGTAATTGTAGCGAAAGGAGGTTCTACAAAGTATTGACTGAATACAAATGCTGAATACAAATGCACGCCACATTTTTCACATATTGTTGAATACCATTTATCATTTTCCTTCCACTTCACAATTATGTGCCACTTTGTGTTGGTCTATCACATAAAACCCCAATAAAATACATTTACGTTTTTGGTTGTAACATGACAAAATGTGGGAAATTTTAAGCGATATGAATACTTTTTCAAGTCTAGCACTGTAGCTTGAACAATTAAAATGTAAGGTCTATGGCTAGCTAAAGACTAGGAAGTTATAGAATGCAACCAACATGTCTAAACATAAGATCAAGCCAGCAACTCAGTGACATCCAAATATAAAAGACTTTATTGGCTACATCATCAAAAGCAGTACATGGGTGCCAACGCGTTTCGGACGTCAGGCCCTAGTCATAACATTGTCATTGCTATCCTATGATTAAGGCCTGACAGCCGAAACACATTAGAACCCATGTATTGATTTTGACCATGTAGCCAATAAAGTTTTTTATTTTTGGATGTCACGAAGGTTACCGGCTTGATCTTACTTTTGACTGTTACATAAGTGTGGAGTCATCGGTTTTTCCAGCCCTCAGGTCAGGTTATGGTTGAGTAGTGCTGATTATGCTCTGTCAACCAATATTTCTGTACTGTATTCTGCTAGTCTAACAGGTTTTCAGCTACTGGGGGATGGAGTATGAGGTTTTTAGGTAGCTTCCAGAAAGGAAGATGCTGACCCATGATACTCACCCATGGTCCAATGAAGGAGAGCTACAGCATTCTTGTCATTTCTTATTGGATGTGGAATTCACAAGACTGGTTGACCAGAATTACAAGTATTATGGAATGTTATACAGTTCCCAACAAACACTTTTTACTGCCCATTGACCTCTGCTCAGCTAAGTCTACAGACCAGGAGGACAAGAAAGCTCAATGCTCAGCATTTATCTTCAGTTGAGATGAACTCTTACCTGCATAGACGATGACAGTGATGGTCGTAGCCACTACGTGTGGTTGGAGAGGGGCACTGACCCGGGGAAACAGATGTAGTATAAGGAACAGGCTCAGGGAACAAGTCATCTCCACCAAAACCCCAGACAGGGGGGTTATATTCAGCAAGCTCTCACAGTCCTTGTCCAGCCCATGTAGTGGTGATAGTCCTAGTGACCAGAGATGAGGCATCAGAACCCGGGACAGGGCAGCGCCCGCAAACTGGGCCAGCACACGGAGAGGGGTGTGTGAACTCCGCACCAGTCCCCGGAGCCATTGGTCCAAACTGCTAGAAGGGTTACAGGTGGCTCTCCGGGAGGTCACACAGTGTAGCACAGTCAAAAGGTAGGTGAGAGTCAGGGACTGCCAGAGCTGCAAAGTAACCTTAGTACCCAGGAGCACATTCTCTCTGGTGCAGCAACAGAGCTGCAGAGTGGACACCACTTCCATTGCCAGATCCCATCCCAGACCGGCGGGCACTGTCCTCCGGAATATCCATCGGAGCAACTCACACAGCAGCACTGTGCAGCCCACCACTGCCGCAGAGCCCAGCAGCAACTCCACGGTGCCCATTATCTACTGGGTGCAGGGGCACAGTCTGTGATATCTCTGATCTCCTGCTTTAGAGGGGCACGATCCTCTGATGGGTACAGTGGTACAGTCTGTGATATCTCTGATCTTTTGATGGGCACAGGGGCACAGTCTTCTTATGGGTACAGGGGCATAGTCTGTAATATCTCTGATCTTCTGATGGGCACACTCTGTAATGTCTCTGATCTTCTGATGGGTACAGGGGCACAGTCAGTTATATATCTGTTCCTCTGATGGGTACACCCTGTAATATCTCTGATCTTCTGATGGGTACAGGGGCACAGTCTGTTATATCTCTGCCCTTCTAATGGGCATGGTCTGTAGTATCTCTGCTTTTCTGATGGGTTCCATCTGTATTATCTTTGATCTTCTGATGCGCACAGTCTGTAATATCTCTAATCTTCTGATGGGCACAGCCTGTAATATCTCTGATCTTCTGATGGGCACAGTCTGTAATATCTCTGATCTTCTGATAGGTACAGGGGCACAGTCTGTAATATCTCTGATCTTCTGATGGGTACAGTCTGTATTATCTTTGATCTTCTGATAAGCACAATCTGTAATATCTCTGATCTTCTGATAGGTACAGGGGCACAGTCTGTTATATCTCTGCCCTTCTAATGGGCATGGTCTGTAATATCTCAGTTTTTCTGGTGGGCACGGTCTGTAATATCTCTGCTCTTCTGATGAGTACAGGGCCACAGTCTGTTATATCTCTGCCCTTCTAATGGGCATGGTCTGTAATATCTCAGTTTTTCTGGTGGGCACGGTCTGTAATATCTCTGCTCTTCTGATGGGTACTGTCTGTATTATCTTTGATCTTCTGATGAGCACAGTTCGTAATATCTCTGATCTTCTGATGGGTACAGGGGCACAGTTCGTAATATCTCTGATCTTCTGATGGGTACAGGGGCACAGTCTGTAATTCTCTGTCCTTCTGATGGGCACAGACTGCAATATCTCCACTCTTCTGATGGGCACACTCTGTAAAATCTCTGCCCCTTCTGATGGGTACAGTTTGTATTATCTTTGATCTTCTGATGGGTACAGTCTGTATTATCTTTGATCTTCTGATGAGCACGGCTTCCACAGAATGCTTCTCTTGGCTGCAGCTTTCACAACAACTCCTCTTGTGCCCAGTGCAGAAGTAAAGTTTTCAGCAGTGCTGGGATCAGTGCCCGTCCTCCTTCTCTGCTGGGCACAATGCCTGTCCTCCTCCTCCTCCTCCTCCTTCTATACCGGACACAAGCAACCCTCCTGTGCTCCCAGCAGCTCCATGCTCTCCTGCAGTCCTCCCCAGTAGTAGCTCTGATCCTACCGGCTTCACAAATCCCATTCACTGCAAGCAATGTGTGACAAGGCAAGAGGGGGGTGTGTGGGTGACGTCATAGTCACATGATAGGTGGGAGGGGCCATGCTGTGCAGAGTATATAGCAGCATGCTCTCCATGGACTGTGTGCTTTTAGAGCGAATCCTTTAACCTTTTCATCGCCAGGCATTTCTGTTATTTTTTTTCTTTTTTTAATGCATGCTACCAGGTTAACTGGTGCCCACACAAAACATGTTTATATTCAGACCTCAGATCAGCCCAGGGTTGCCAACCTCCCGCAGCATTTTTTACTGACAAAACATGGAAAATTCAGTGGCAGAGCATATTTTTTACAGGCAACCTGAGAAATTACAGAACTCCTATTGAAAACTAACACAGTGAATATTTGAACAGTATAAACATGATATGGAAACACTGAAAATATCTATAACAAAGGCATTTGGTTGATTTACACTTCACCACTTCAGGACCGCCCACCGTCGTTATACATCGGTACTTTGAAGAGGAATATCGTTGTTATGGCTGCAGCTAGCTACCATAACCAGTATCCTCTTCTTCAGGGGGCGGTCCGCTTTCAGATAAAAAGTGGTCTCTGCGGCGGATTCGCCGCGAGTACACTTTTATCAAAGAGGCTCCCCCCCTCCCACCGCTTTCCGGAGCCGTCGGCTGCGATCGGATATTGTCCCTTGTGTGACATGGAAACGAGTGAGGGAAAGATGACCCCCCACCCGTCTCCATATCATTGCAGGGCGGAAGCGACGTCAAAACGTCACTTCCGCCCATAGCTCTTAAAGGGACATTTTTTTTGTATTTTTTAAATGACAACATTTTTATTTTATTTATTTTTTTTATTGCATTTTAGTGTAAATATGAAATCTGAGGTCTTTTTGACCCCAGATCTCATATTTAAGAGGTCCTGTCATGCTTTTTCTCTATTACAAGGGATGTTTACATTCCTTGTAATAGGAATAAAAGTGACACAATTTTTTTTATTTTAAAGAACAGTGTAAAAATAAAAGGTAAAATAAATAAGGTAAAAAAAAATACATTTTTAAACGCCCCCCGAGCTCACGCGCAGAAGCCAACGCATATGTGAGCAGCACCCGCATATGAAAACAATGTTCAAACCACACATGTGAGGTATCGCCGCGATCGGTAGAGCGAGAGCAATAATTCTAGCCCTAGACCTCCTCTGTAACTCAAAACATGCAACCTGTAAAATTTTTTTAAACATCGCCTTTGGAGATTTTTAAGGGTAAAAGTTTGTCGCTAATCCACAAGCGGGCGCAATTTTCAAGCGTGACATGTTGGGTATCAATTTACTCGGCGTAACATTATCTTTTACAATATATAAAAAAATTGGGCTAACTTTACTGTTTTCCTTTTTTTTAATTCAAAAAAGTGTATTTTTTCCAAAAAAAAGTGTGCTTGTAAGACCGCTGCACACATACGGTGTGACAGAAAGTTTTGCAACGACCGCCATATTATTCTCTAGGGTGTTAGAAAAAAAATATATAATGTTTGGGGGTTCTATGTAATTTTCTAGCAAAAAAAACCTGTTTTTAACTTGTAAACAACAAATCTCAGAAAGAGGCTCGGTCCTTAAGTGGTTGGAAAGTCAACACAGCATGAAATTATCAGCCCCTGATATTTACTGGCAGTTGTAAAAAAAACCCAAAAAACAGATTTTTACGAACTGTCAGTAAATTTACTGGCGGTTGGCAACCCTGGATCAGCCCCATTTTGTCACATACAGTATGGGATCATGAATGGTTGGGGGGCTTGGACCCTGGATGGCGGTGGTCTCGGAGCACACCTGTGCACGCTACAGCTGACCTGGTACAGGGAAGCACAAGAGACGAGGATCTTGGAAAGCACGGAATACTGGACTCACTGGAATACAAGATATATAGCGCAGCACTGAGGTACTGGCCTTACAGGCAGGCAGGGGCACTAGGAAGAGGCACTGACAGCACTGGGGTGCTGGGCTCACAGATGGGTAGATTTACTAAGGGCAAACAGACCGGGCACCTTTTAGATGCAGTTGCTGCAGAGCTTAGTAAACGAGATGAAGCTTCACTTTGCAATAAATACCCAATCACCTGCAAGGAAAAAAAAGAAAAAAAAAAAAAGCAGTTTTGCTTGCACATGATTGGATGATGGAAGACAGTAGAGCTTCCCCTCATTTACTAAGCTCTGAAGCAACTGCACTTGCAAAGTGCTCAGTCTTTTTGCCTTTAGTAAATCAAACCCAGTGAGACAGGAGTACAGTGGAACCTTGGTTTACGAGTAACGCGGTTAACAAGCTTTTTTGAAAGACGAGCAACTTTTTTTTTAAAATCCTGACTCGATTTGCGCGTGTTGTGTCGCGAAACGAGCAGAATTCAAGCTAATGGGTGGTGCAGTACCGCATTTGGCCAGAGGTGCGGGGGCGCCGGGGACACTCAAAAGGGTTTCGGAGTCGTTTGGAATGACTTGGAAATACTCAGAAACACTCGGAAATACTCAGTTCCCGAGTGTTTCCGAGCCTTTCCGAGGGTTTCCCAGTTCAGCCGAGCTGTCCCCGAGTATTTCCGAGGCTCTCCGGCGCCCCCCCACACCTGGCCACATGCGGTATTGCATGCAATAAAAGTCAATGCGGAACTAATTATCTTCGTTTCCATTGACTTCTATAGGGAAATTCGCTTTGATATGCAAGCGCTTTGGATTACAAGCATTCTCCTGGAACGGATTATGCTTATAATCCAAGGTTCCACTGTATAATTTTTTTGTTTTTTTTTAAGTCCGCGGTCGTGGAAAACCTAGAAAGAAAAAAAAACGTAAGTGAACAAAAAGCGTGCATGTGAATCACACACTAAAAAGTGCACTTAAATTTGGCCGTGCCAAATAGTGCACTGGACGGGCCCTGAGACCTGGTAGACAAAAATTGCCCCGGACTTTAGCCAAAAGGCCCAGCCCATGAGGTGCAGTGCATAAGGGAAAGCAGATTTGGTGCTGTGACCATGTGTCCTGTTCACACAGTGGGGTCCCACACCCAAGTGTTATGAAGAGCACCCATAGGGCAACCACTCCCAGGGGGCACAGGCACCGCGGACCTTCTGCCTTCCCAGCCTAGAAAAGGTAGAACGTTCAAACCAGGAAGTAATGGGCTCTCCCAGCTTTCCGGGGGGGATTACTCCTGTGCCCCAACTGCCTGTGGGTGCCCCGGTTTCTGTTCTAGCCAGTACTAATCTTCCAAGCCCCCATCACTCCAGCAGGTTTGCATAGCCGCCACCCCAACCTTGGTCAGGTCAGGATAGAAGCACAGCGCCCCCTACTGGACCACTGATAAGAACAGACACTACACTTGATCTTAGCCAAAAGGCCGAGTATCTTAGTGGGATGCTGAGCTGACAGAAGCACGGGGGGGGGGGGGGTAACAGTATATACGAGGAAATAGAGGTTCACAGGAGTCCAAGAGAATGCAGGTTCACAGGATAAAGTTGGGTTGCAAGAAGAGTCTAGGACAGGGAGGATACCTATTGGTACTGACAGTGGGAGAAACCAGCCTGCCTGCATGCAAAGTGAAGGTGAGTCTAAGACTCCTTTCACACTGGGGCCTCGCCGTGTTAGCGGTAAAGCACCGCTAGTTTTAGCGGCCTAACGAAAGGCAGGCTGACACACCCATGGGATCATGGAGGTGCATCAAGGGAGAAAGCTAGCAGAGGCGCACAAGGGAAACAGAGGCGTAGGTACACCGGAATGCTCAGAGGATACAAACCGCGTAAAGATAACGGTTTGGATGACACCGAACAAGCAACTTTCCACTCTAAACAGCACCACTCCAAGTAGCTCCTTCCCACCATCAGTCGAATGCTGGGTGCTGAAGGCAAAGCTGAGCTGTCCCTACTTATAGACTCAATGTAGAAATAAAGGGCTGACGTACAACACGATAAAACACTGGCATCCTCGTCTCTTGTGTAAGACATCCAGCCAGGGCCACTGATAAGGGGGTAGCACTGGCCCTCCTGTATGGAGCCCGGGTCCCTCAAGTTCAACTGGGCCTCCTGTATGAGGCCCAGGTCCCTCAAGTTCAACTGGGCCTCCTGTATGGGGCCCGGGTCCCTCAAGTTCAACTGGCCCTCCCGTATGGGGCCCAGGTCCCTCAAGTTCAACTGGGCCCCTGTATTGGGCCCAGGTCCCTCAAGTTCAACTGGGCCTCCTGTATCTGGCCCGGGTCCCTCAAGTTCAACTGGGCCCCCTGTATGAGGCCTGGGTCCCTCAAGTTCAACTGGGCCTCCTGTATGGGGCCCGCGTCCCTCATGTTCAACTGGCCCTCCTGTATGGGGCCCAGGTCCCTCAAGTTCAACTGGCCCTCCTGTATGGGGCCCGGGTCCCTCAAGTTCAACTGGCCCTCCTGTATGGGGCCTGGGTCCCTCAAGTTCAACTGGCTCTCCTGTATGGGGCCCAGGTCCCTCAAGTTCAACTGGCCCTCCTGTATGGGGCCCGGGTCCCTCAAGTTCAACTGGCCCTCCTGTATGGGGCCCGGGTCCCTCAAGTTCAACTGGGCCTCCTGTATGGGGCCTGGGTCCCTCAAGTTCAACTGGCTCTCCTGTATGGGGCCCGGGTCCCTCAAGTTCAACTGGGCCCCCTGTATTGGGCCTGGGTCCCTCAAGTTCAACTGGGCCTCCTGTATGGGACCCGGGTCCCTCAAGTTCAACTAGCCCTCCTGTATGGGGCCTGGGTCCCTCAAGTTCAACTGGGCCTCCTGTATGGGGCCCGGGTCCCTTAAGTTCAACTGGCCCTCCTGTATGGGGCTCGGGTCCCTCAAGTTCAACTGGCCCTCCTGTATGGGGCCCGGGTCCCTCAAGTTCAACTGGGCCTCCTGCAGCACAGCTGGCTTCTCCTCCTCTCCCTCCCGCCAGCTTTCAGCTGCTGCAGGGGGAGCCATGTTAGGATTGGTTCCAGTGCTGTGGTACCATGCAAGTTGGTGCGGGTGAAAATGTACACGCTTGCAGATGCATGGGGGTGCCACTAACAGCTAATGCCACCTCCAAGCATCTGTTAAATGGCAGTGGATTTCTGTGTGTGCCAGCAACTTTTTTTTTTAAATCCTGACTCGATTTGCGCGTGTTGTCTCGCGAAACGAGCAGAATTCAAGCTAATGGGTGGTGCAGTACCGCATTTGGCCAGAGGTGCGGGGGCGCTGGGGACACTCGGAGCGGTTCGGAGTCGTTCGGAATGACTCGGAAATACTCGGAAATACTCAGTTTCTGAGTGTTTCCGAGCCTTTCCGAGTTCAGCCGAGCTGTCCCTGAGTATTTCCGAGGCTCTCCGGCGCCCCCCCCACACCTGGCCACATGCGGTATTGCATGCAATAAAAGTCAATGCGGAACTAATTATCTTCGTTTCCATTGACTTCTATAGGGAAATTCGCTTTGATATGCAAGTGCTTTGGATTACAAGCATTCTCCTGGAACGGATTATGCTTATAATCCAAGGTTCCACTGTATAATTTTTTTGTTTTTTTTTAAGTCCGCGGTCGTGGAAAACCTAGAAAGAAAAAAAAACGTAAGTGAACAAAAAGCGTGCATGTGAATCACACACTAAAAAGTGCACTTAAATTTGGCCGTGCCAAATAGTGCACTGGACGGGCCCTGAGACCTGGTAGACAAAAATTGCCCCGGACTTTAGCCAAAAGGCCCAGCCCATGAGGTGCAGTGCATAAGGGAAAGCAGATTTGGTGCTGTGACCATGTGTCCTGTTCACACAGTGGGGTCCCACACCCAAGTGTTATGAAGAGCACCCATAGGGCAACCACTCCCAGGGGGCACAGGCACCGCGGACCTTCTGCCTTCCCAGCCTAGAAAAGGTAGAACGTTCAAACCAGGAAGTAATGGGCTCTCCCAGCTTTCCGGGGGGGATTACTCCTGTGCCCCAACTGCCTGTGGGTGCCCCGGTTTCTGTTCTAGCCAGTACTAATCTTCCAAGCCCCCATCACTCCAGCAGGTTTGCATAGCCGCCACCCCAACCTTGGTCAGGTCAGGATAGAAGCACAGCGCCCCCTACTGGACCACTGATAAGAACAGACACTACACTTGATCTTAGCCAAAAGGCCGAGTATCTTAGTGGGATGCTGAGCTGACAGAAGCACGGGGGGGGGGGGGGGTAACAGTATATACGAGGAAATAGAGGTTCACAGGAGTCCAAGAGAATGCAGGTTCACAGGATAAAGTTGGGTTGCAAGAAGAGTCTAGGACAGGGAGGATACCTATTGGTACTGACAGTGGGAGAAACCAGCCTGCCTGCATGCAAAGTGAAGGTGAGTCTAAGACTCCTTTCACACTGGGGCCTCGCCGTGTTAGCGGTAAAGCACCGCTAGTTTTAGCGGCGCTTTAACCTCATTTATGCGCCCCTTTTCGGTCACTAGCAGGACGCTTCAAACCCCCGCTAGCGTCCAAACAAAGGGTTAAAAGTGCCTGTGTTGCGGCACTCCCGATTTGCTTTGCCAGCACTTCGGAAGCGCTGCCCATTCATTTCAATGGGCAGGGCATTTTAGGAGCGCTGTATACACCGCTCCCAAACTGCCCCGAAGGTGCGGCTTACGTCCTGCAAGCGCACCGTCCCAGTGTTAAAGCACTCAGGCTTTCACACTGGGGAGGCTTGAGAGGTGCTTTACATGCGCTATTTTTAGTGCTAAAACGCCTGGAAAGCGCCTTCAGTGTGAAAGGGGTCTAAGGAACTGCCTGGTCTTCTCCAGAGTTCTTGATGGTGGAGATGGGTTGCGCTGCAGATGACCCCAGTTTGCGGTTCTTGGACTTGCCGGAGCTGGCAGCTACTGGTAACTAAGGGCTGCAGTCTCTGATCATCTCCTGTATCATGTCTGCAGTCTTTGACCATCTCCTGTAGTATGTCTGCAGTCTGATCACCTCCTGTATTATGTGCGCAGTCTTTGACCATCTCCTGTATCATGTCTGCAGTCTTTGACCATCTCCTGTAGTATGTCCGCAGTCTTTGACCATCTCCTGTATCATGTCCGCAGTCTCCGATCATCTCCTGTATCATGTCTGCAGTCTCTGACCATCTCCTGTATCATGTTCGCAGTCTCTGATCACCTCCTGTATTATGTGCGCAGTCTTTGACCATCTCCTGTATCATGTCTGCAGTCTTTGACCATCTCCTGTAGTATGTCCGCAGTCTTTGACCATCTCCTGTATCATGTCCGCAGTCTCTGACCATCTCCTGTATCATGTCTGCAGTCTCTGACCATCTCCTGTATCATGTTCGCAGTCTCTGATCATCTTCTGTAGTATGTCTGCAGTCTCTGACCATCTCCTGTATCATGTCTGCAGTCTTTGACCATCTCCTGTATCATGTCCACAGTCTCTGACCATCTCCTGTACCATGTCTGCAGTCTCTGACCATCTACTGTATCATGTCCGCAGTCTCTGACCATCTCCTGTATCATGTCCGCAGTCTCTGACCATCTCCTGTATCATGTTTGCAGTCTCTGACCATCTCCTGTATCATGTTCGCAGTCTCTGATTATCTTCTGTAGTATGTCTGCAGTCTCTGACCATCTCTTGTACTATGTCCGCAGTCTCTGACCATCTCCTGTATCATGTCCGCAGTCTCTGACCATCTCCTGTATCATGTCTGCAGTCTTTGACCATCTCCTGTATCATGTCCGCAGTCTCTGACCATCTCCTGTATCATGTCCGCAGTCTCTGATCATCTCCTATAGTATGTCTGCAGTCTCTGACCATCTCCTGTATCATGTCTGCTAGAGGTGCACCGAATGGAAATTTTGCTAATACTATAAGCAATGTGTTTAGGTTTAAGTAAGAGATTGCAGACATGATACAAGAGATGGTCAGAGACTGCAGACTGCACTTTTCTTGATATAATAATAATAATAATAATACTGGTTAACAATAAACTCATATTATTTTAAATTGATGATATTAATTAAAAGTGGAATACTGTATAATACAATTATATATAAAAATATAAATATTTTTTAAAAACTACCATTTTAATTTTCGGCACCAAAATTTCCATTCAGTGCACCCCTACCAGGAACAGGTAGTGGTGCATAGAGGCACACCAGAACACTAGGAATGAGTATTAATGCACAGGAACATACAGGATTTACTAGGAGTAAGTAGAAGTGCACAGAGAAATAGAGCAGGAATACACAGGGAGATACTGAAGCCGACTGCAGACACTGATAACGAAAGGCAGGCTGACACACCCATGGGATCATGGAGGTGCATCAAGGGAGAAAGCTAGCAGAGGCGCACAAGGGAAACAGAGGCGTAGGTACACCGGAATGCTCAGAGGATACAAACCGCGTAAAGATAACGGTTTGGATGACACCGAACAAGCAACTTTCCACTCTAAACAGCACCACTCCAAGTAGCTCCTTCCCACCATCAGTCGAATGCTGGGTGCTGAAGGCAAAGCTGAGCTGTCCCTACTTATAGACTCAATGTAGAAATAAAGGGCTGACGTACAACACGATAAAACACTGGCATCCTCGTCTCTTGTGTAAGACATCCAGCCAGGGCCACTGATAAGGGGGTAGCACTGGCCCTCCTGTATGGAGCCCGGGTCCC
The DNA here is from genome assembly GCA_037952925.1 of Lithobates clamitans. Taxonomy (NCBI): domain Eukaryota; kingdom Metazoa; phylum Chordata; class Amphibia; order Anura; family Ranidae; genus Lithobates; species Lithobates clamitans. Next base: position 59,783 of record JBBGZY010001446.1, on the reverse strand, counting down.
TCAAGTTCAACTGGGCCTCCTGTATGAGGCCCAGGTCCCTCAAGTTCAACTGGGCCTCCTGTATGGGGCCCGGGTCCCTCAAGTTCAACTGGCCCTCCCGTATGGGGCCCAGGTCCCTCAAGTTCAACTGGGCCCCTGTATTGGGCCCAGGTCCCTCAAGTTCAACTGGGCCTCCTGTATCTGGCCCGGGTCCCTCAAGTTCAACTGGGCCCCCTGTATGAGGCCTGGGTCCCTCAAGTTCAACTGGGCCTCCTGTATGGGGCCCGCGTCCCTCATGTTCAACTGGCCCTCCTGTATGGGGCCCAGGTCCCTCAAGTTCAACTGGCCCTCCTGTATGGGGCCCGGGTCCCTCAAGTTCAACTGGCCCTCCTGTATGGGGCCTGGGTCCCTCAAGTTCAACTGGCTCTCCTGTATGGGGCCCAGGTCCCTCAAGTTCAACTGGCCCTCCTGTATGGGGCCCGGGTCCCTCAAGTTCAACTGGCCCTCCTGTATGGGGCCCGGGTCCCTCAAGTTCAACTGGGCCTCCTGTATGGGGCCTGGGTCCCTCAAGTTCAACTGGCTCTCCTGTATGGGGCCCGGGTCCCTCAAGTTCAACTGGGCCCCCTGTATTGGGCCTGGGTCCCTCAAGTTCAACTGGGCCTCCTGTATGGGACCCGGGTCCCTCAAGTTCAACTAGCCCTCCTGTATGGGGCCTGGGTCCCTCAAGTTCAACTGGGCCTCCTGTATGGGGCCCGGGTCCCTCAAGTTCAACTGGCCCTCCTGTATGGGGCTCGGGTCCCTCAAGTTCAACTGGCCCTCCTGTATGGGGCTCGGGTCCCTCAAGTTCAACTGGGCCTCCTGCAGCACAGCTGGCTTCTCCTCCTCTCCCTCCCGCCAGCTTTCAGCTGCTGCAGGGGGAGCCATGTTAGGATTGGTTCCAGTGCTGTGGTACCATGCAAGTTGGTGCGGGTGAAAATGTACACGCTTGCAGATGCATGGGGGTGCCACTAACAGCTAATGCCACCTCCAAGCATCTGTTAAATGGCAGTGGATTTCTGTGTGTGCCAGCAACTTTTTTTTTAAAATCCTGACTCGATTTGCGCGTGTTGTCTCGCGAAACGAGCAGAATTCAAGCTAATGGGTGGTGCAGTACCGCATTTGGCCAGAGGTGCGGGGGCGCTGGGGACACTCGGAGCGGTTCGGAGTCGTTCGGAATGACTCGGAAATACTCGGAAATACTCAGTTTCTGAGTGTTTCCGAGCCTTTCCGAGTTCAGCCGAGCTGTCCCTGAGTATTTCCGAGGCTCTCCGGCGCCCCCCCCACACCTGGCCACATGCGGTATTGCATGCAATAAAAGTCAATGCGGAACTAATTATCTTCGTTTCCATTGACTTCTATAGGGAAATTCGCTTTGATATGCAAGTGCTTTGGATTACAAGCATTCTCCTGGAACGGATTATGCTTATAATCCAAGGTTCCACTGTATAATTTTTTTGTTTTTTTTTAAGTCCGCGGTCGTGGAAAACCTAGAAAGAAAAAAAAACGTAAGTGAACAAAAAGCGTGCATGTGAATCACACACTAAAAAGTGCACTTAAATTTGGCCGTGCCAAATAGTGCACTGGACGGGCCCTGAGACCTGGTAGACAAAAATTGCCCCGGACTTTAGCCAAAAGGCCCAGCCCATGAGGTGCAGTGCATAAGGGAAAGCAGATTTGGTGCTGTGACCATGTGTCCTGTTCACACAGTGGGGTCCCACACCCAAGTGTTATGAAGAGCACCCATAGGGCAACCACTCCCAGGGGGCACAGGCACCGCGGACCTTCTGCCTTCCCAGCCTAGAAAAGGTAGAACGTTCAAACCAGGAAGTAATGGGCTCTCCCAGCTTTCCGGGGGGGATTACTCCTGTGCCCCAACTGCCTGTGGGTGCCCCGGTTTCTGTTCTAGCCAGTACTAATCTTCCAAGCCCCCATCACTCCAGCAGGTTTGCATAGCCGCCACCCCAACCTTGGTCAGGTCAGGATAGAAGCACAGCGCCCCCTACTGGACCACTGATAAGAACAGACACTACACTTGATCTTAGCCAAAAGGCCGAGTATCTTAGTGGGATGCTGAGCTGACAGAAGCACGGGGGGGGGGGGTAACAGTATATACGAGGAAATAGAGGTTCACAGGAGTCCAAGAGAATGCAGGTTCACAGGATAAAGTTGGGTTGCAAGAAGAGTCTAGGACAGGGAGGATACCTATTGGTACTGACAGTGGGAGAAACCAGCCTGCCTGCATGCAAAGTGAAGGTGAGTCTAAGACTCCTTTCACACTGGGGCCTCGCCGTGTTAGCGGTAAAGCACCGCTAGTTTTAGCGGCGCTTTAACCTCATTTATGCGCCCCTTTTCGGTCACTAGCAGGACGCTTCAAACCCCCGCTAGCGTCCAAACAAAGGGTTAAAAGTGCCTGTGTTGCGGCACTCCCGATTTGCTTTGCCAGCACTTCGGAAGCGCTGCCCATTCATTTCAATGGGCAGGGCATTTTAGGAGCGCTGTATACACCGCTCCCAAACTGCCCCGAAGGTGCGGCTTACGTCCTGCAAGCGCACCGTCCCAGTGTTAAAGCACTCAGGCTTTCACACTGGGGAGGCTTGAGAGGTGCTTTACATGCGCTATTTTTAGTGCTAAAACGCCTGGAAAGCGCCTTCAGTGTGAAAGGGGTCTAAGGAACTGCCTGGTCTTCTCCAGAGTTCTTGATGGTGGAGATGGGTTGCGCTGCAGATGACCCCAGTTTGCGGTTCTTGGACTTGCCGGAGCTGGCAGCTACTGGTAACTAAGGGCTGCAGTCTCTGATCATCTCCTGTATCATGTCTGCAGTCTTTGACCATCTCCCGTATCATGTCTGCAGTCTTTGACCATCTCCTGTATCATGTCTGCAGTCTTTGACCATCTCCTGTAGTATGTCTGCAGTCTGATCACCTCCTGTATTATGTGCGCAGTCTTTGACCATCTCCTGTATCATGTCTGCAGTCTTTGACCATCTCCTGTAGTATGTCCGCAGTCTTTGACCATCTCCTGTATCATGTCCGCAGTCTCCGATCATCTCCTGTATCATGTCTGCAGTCTCTGACCATCTCCTGTATCATGTTCGCAGTCTCTGTTCACCTCCTGTATTATGTGCGCAGTCTTTGACCATCTCCTGTATCATGTCTGCAGTCTTTGACCATCTCCTGTAGTATGTCCGCAGTCTTTGACCATCTCCTGTATCATGTCCGCAGTCTCTGACCATCTCCTGTATCATGTCTGCAGTCTCTGACCATCTCCTGTATCATGTTCGCAGTCTCTGATCATCTTCTGTAGTATGTCTGCAGTCTCTGACCATCTCCTGTATCATGTCTGCAGTCTTTGACCATCTCCTGTATCATGTCCACAGTCTCTGACCATCTCCTGTACCATGTCTGCAGTCTCTGACCATCTACTGTATCATGTCCGCAGTCTCTGACCATCTCCTGTATCATGTCCGCAGTCTCTGACCATCTCCTGTATCATGTTTGCAGTCTCTGACCATCTCCTGTATCATGTTCGCAGTCTCTGATTATCTTCTGTAGTATGTCTGCAGTCTCTGACCATCTCTTGTACTATGTCCGCAGTCTCTGACCATCTCCTGTATCATGTCCGCAGTCTCTGACCATCTCCTGTATCATGTCTGCAGTCTTTGACCATCTCCTGTATCATGTCCGCAGTCTCTGACCATCTCCTGTATCATGTCCGCAGTCTCTGATCATCTCCTATAGTATGTCTGCAGTCTCTGACCATCTCCTGTATCATGTCTGCTAGAGGTGCACCGAATGGAAATTTTGCTAATACTATAAGCAATGTGTTTAGGTTTAAGTAAGAGATTGCAGACATGATACAAGAGATGGTCAGAGACTGCAGACTGCACTTTTCTTGATATAATAATAATAATAATAATAATAATAATACTGGTTAACAATAAACTCATATTATTTTAAATTGATGACATTAATTAAAAGTGGAATACTGTATAATACAATTATATATAAAAATATAAATATTTTTTAAAAACTACCATTTTAATTTTCGGCACCAAAATTTCCATTCAGTGCACCCCTACCAGGAACAGGTAGTGGTGCATAGAGGCACACCAGAACACTAGGAATGAGTATTAATGCACAGGAACATACAGGATTTACTAGGAGTAAGTAGAAGTGCACAGAGAAATAGAGCAGGAATACACAGGGAGATACTGAAGCCGACTGCAGACACTGATAACGAAAGGCAGGCTGACACACCCATGGGATCATGGAGGTGCATCAAGGGAGAAAGCTAGCAGAGGCGCACAAGGGAAACAGAGGCGTAGGTACACCGGAATGCTCAGAGGATACAAACCGCGTAAAGATAACGGTTTGGATGACACCGAACAAGCAACTTTCCACTCTAAACAGCACCACTCCAAGTAGCTCCTTCCCACCATCAGTCGAATGCTGGGTGCTGAAGGCAAAGCTGAGCTGTCCCTACTTATAGACTCAATGTAGAAATAAAGGGCTGACGTACAACACGATAAAACACTGGCATCCTCGTCTCTTGTGTAAGACATCCAGCCAGGGCCACTGATAAGGGGGTAGCACTGGCCCTCCTGTATGGAGCCCGGGTCCCTCAAGTTCAACTGGGCCTCCTGTATGAGGCCCAGGTCCCTCAAGTTCAACTGGGCCTCCTGTATGGGGCCCGGGTCCCTCAAGTTCAACTGGGCCTCCCGTATGGGGCCCAGGTCCCTCAAGTTCAACTGGGCCCCTGTATTGGGCCCAGGTCCCTCAAGTTCAACTGGGCCTCCTGTATCTGGCCCGGGTCCCTCAAGTTCAACTGGGCCCCCTGTATGAGGCCTGGGTCCCTCAAGTTCAACTGGGCCTCCTGTATGGGGCCCGCGTCCCTCATGTTCAACTGGCCCTCCTGTATGGGGCCCAGGTCCCTCAAGTTCAACTGGCCCTCCTGTATGGGGCCCGGGTCCCTCAAGTTCAACTGGCCCTCCTGTATGGGGCCTGGGTCCCTCAAGTTCAACTGGCTCTCCTGTATGGGGCCCAGGTCCCTCAAGTTCAACTGGCCCTCCTGTATGGGGCCCGGGTCCCTCAAGTTCAACTGGCCCTCCTGTATGGGGCCCGGGTCCCTCAAGTTCAACTGGGCCTCCTGTATGGGGTCTGGGTCCCTCAAGTTCAACTGGCTCTCCTGTATGGGGCCCGGGTCCCTCAAGTTCAACTGGGCCTCCTGTATGGGACCCGGGTCCCTCAAGTTCAACTAGCCCTCCTGTATGGGGCCTGGGTCCCTCAAGTTCAACTGGGCCTCCTGTATGGGGCCCGGGTCCCTCAAGTTCAACTGGCCCTCCTGTATGGGGCTCGGGTCCCTCAAGTTCAACTGGCCCTCCTGTATGGGGCCCGGGTCCCTCAAGTTCAACTGGGCCTCCTGCAGCACAGCTGGCTTCTCCTCCTCTCCCTCCCGCCAGCTTTCAGCTGCTGCAGGGGGAGCCATGTTAGGATTGGTTCCAGTGCTGTGGTACCATGCAAGTTGGTGCGGGTGAAAATGTACACGCTTGCAGATGCATGGGGGTGCCACTAACAGCTAATGCCACCTCCAAGCATCTGTTAAATGGCAGTGGATTTCTGTGTGTGCCAGGAAAGCACACAATTTTCTACACTTAGGTTTACTCTATAGGGATACAGTGGCTGTACAAATACAGCTGCAGGTATATATTGAAAGGTGCGTGGGTGAACAGCACCACATGTACACTGTCTATATTTGGGGCCGTACTCCTGCACCAACGCACCTGGGGGGGAGGTCCAGACAGGTAGGGTTTATGGGGCCCCATAACAGCAGCCCTGGGCCCCCATTAGGGCTTAATCATAGAGACAGGGGAGGGCCAAGGTGAGGCTTCTTATATACACATAACAGCGAGCACAATGGGGAGCCTGGTACATCTCAAGGCATAACCTACAGTAGACATGCAATTTGTTTCATTCCAAATTCGTTTTTCATCAAAATTCGGCAAATTAATGAAAGACCATTTGACAATTTTTTTCTAAAACACATTTTAAAAAAGAACGAACATTCGAAAGAACAAAAATCTGAAATTCAGAAGTTCGAAAATCCGAAAATTTGAGAAATCTGAAAACCAGAAAGAACGAAAATTCGCAAGAACAAAAAACATTCGGATAATTAAAATATTAAGTTTATTAACCATTATTATATTTTTTTATTAATATTACTGTTATTAATATTATCATTATTAATAATAAATATTAAAAAAAAAAAACTATAAAAATAGTTATAAACTATTAAATTATAGGTATTGGAATTTCCTTTCAAATTTGGCTGTTAGTGAACGTAATGAATACGAATTTATCCGAAGTTCCGAATTATTTGGCGTTTGTTATTTTGGATAATTTGTAACTTAGTGAGCGTAACGAATACAAATTTATACGAAGTTACAAATTATCCAAAATAACAAACGCCAGATAATTCGCAACTTCGGATAAATTCGTATTCATTACGTTCGCTAACAGGCAAATTTGAAAGGAAATTCCAATACCTATAATTTAATAGGTCATAACTATTATTACAGTTTTTATTATTATTTATTATTTATTAATAAATAATAAAAACTATAATAATGGTTAATAAACGTAATATTGTAACTATAATAGAAATTATCCAAATGTTTTTTGTTCTTTTGAATTTACTGATTTTCGTTCTTTCTGATTTTCGTTCGGATTTTCAAATTTCGGATTTTCGTTCTTTTGAACTTCAGATTTTCGAATGATCAAAATAACGAATACCGCATCCAAATGAACGTAATGTAATGAATTTGAATTTATCCGAAGTTACAAATTTATTCGAAATAAAAAATCAATCGATCATAGCGAATGATCCGAAAAACGGAAAAAAAAAACAAAAAAACAAATGTAACGAAAACGAAAAAGAAAACAAACAAATTTTTCGGCAGTGCATGTCTAATCTGTAGTATGGGCCAGCAATGTATTGCATAGCAATAACTGATGTACCAGGACTACAATTTAAAATCTACAAATGACAACAAAAATTGAAATATTCATGAAAATATGGGTATACCCAAACCCCACTTTTTATACAGAATTATAAAAAACTAAGTTTTATTAAGCCTTCATTTAAAAAAATTAGGTGCCAAAAAACTATTAATCATATACTAAAAAGGTAAATAAAAAAAAAAAAGATGTAACCTAAACATTCAAAGAAGAGACATGTATATGTAAATACTGTAATATTGGAAAACTATATAAGCATGATTATAGAACTATAACAATACAACCATACATATATGAACACTACAGAGAGAAACATAAGGAAAAAGGAAGTGGGGGAGTAGAAGAAGGAAAGGGTGGGGGAGGGTGTAGAGGGAAAAAATAGGAGAAGGTGGTGGGGGATTAAGTGTATTTAAACCTAGAGTTGAAGCCCTTATTTATGTATGAGATTTAGCCTTCAAGAGCAAATACGGGGAAATCGCAACAAATTGAGGGGGAATCCCACCTTTGATAGTTGTCACTGGAAAAAATGTTTCCATAAAAGACATGGATGAGCGAGTTTGGGGTGAAGGACCTTGACTGGTCTGCACAGAGTCCTGACCTCAACCCGATAGAACACCTTTGGGATGAATTAGAGTGGAGACTGCAAGCCAGGCCTTCTCGTCCAACATCAGTGCCTGGCCTCACAAATGCTTTTCTGGAAGACTGGTCAAACATTCCCATAGACACACTCCTAAACCTTGTGGACAGCCTTCCCAGAAGAGTTGAAGCTGTTATAACTGTAAAGGGTGGACCAACTCAATATTGAACCCTACGGACTAAGACTGGGATGCCATTAAAGTTCATGTGTGTGTAAAGGCAGGAGTCCCAATACTTTTGGTAATATAGTGTAGGTGAGAAAAGCAGAATCTGACAGTGCAGTGCGATCTCACACATGCCCAGTGGGGAGCCGGCTGGGAATCACTGAAGTGAATCTTCACATAACCCTTTCATGACTAAGCCTATTTTTGACATTTGGTGTTTACAAGTTAAAATCCGTATTTTTTGCTAGAAAATTACTTAGAACGCCCAAACATTATGTATATTTTTTAGCAGAGAATCTAGAGAATAAAATGGAGATTGTTGCAATATTTTATATCACACGGTATTTGTGCAGCGGTGTTTTAAATGCAAATTTTTGGAAAAGGGACACTTTCATGAATTTTAAAAAATCCAAACAGTAAAGTTACCCCAATTTTTTTGTATAATGTGAAAAATGATGTTACGCCAAGTAAATAGATACCAAACATGTCACGCTTTATAATTGCACGCACTCGTGGAATGGCGACAAACTACGGTACCTAAGAATTTCCATATGCGACGCTTTAAAATTTTTTTACGGTTACCAGGTTTGAGTTACAGAGGAGGTCTAGGGCTAGAATTATTGCTCTCGGTCTGACGATCGCGGCGATACCTCACATGTGTGATTTGAACACCGTTTACATATGCGTGCGCGACTTCCGTATGCGTTTTCTTCGCTGCGCGAGCTTGCGGGGACAGGGGCACTTTAAAAAAAAATTTTTTTTATTTATTTTATTTATTTTTTTACTTTATAAATTGTGTTTTAAAAAATTTTTTTTTTTTTTTACTTTTATTGCTGTCACAAGGAATGTAAACATCCCTTGTGACAGTAATAGGTGGTGACAGGTACTCTTTATGGAGGGATCGGGGGTCTAAAAGACCCCCCCATCCCTCCTTTACACTTCAAAGTATTCAGATCGCCGAAAACGGCGATTCTGAATACTGTGTACTTTTTTAAATTCGGCGCCATTGGCAGCCGAGTAAACGGGAAGTGACGTCATGACGTCGCTTCCGCGTTTACAACGAGAAGGCTGGAACGAAGCCGCCCACAGCTTCGTTCCAGCCCGCCCCCAGCCGCTGAAGGTACCCGATTGGATACCGGGCCTCTCGATCGCACAAGAGGCCCGGTAACAGCGGCGGGAGGGGGATGTCCCCTCCCGCTCCTCCGGTATAACAACCGAGTGGCTTTTAGCCGCATCGGTTGTTAAACTCGGGTAGCCGATCGCCCGCTCTAAACAACGGTACCGGGATGATGCCTGCAGCTGCGGGCATCATCCCGGTATAACCCCGGAAAGCCGAGTACGCATATGTGCATACAGTCGGCGGGAAGGGGTTAATGTATGCAGTGTATATTTTCAACTCAAATCAGCCTTCCTGTTAAGCCTCGTACACACGATCGGATTTTCTGACGGGAAATGTTCGATGACAGGCTGTTGGCGGAAAATCCAACCGTTTGTACGCTCCATCGGATAATTGTTGTTGGATTTTCCGCGGACAAATGTTGGATGGCAGGCTTTAAAATTTAAATTTAAAGTGTCTAATGTTTGGATTTTCCGAGTGTGTGTACACAAGTCGTCGGACAAAAGTCCAAAGTACAAACACGCATGCTGGGAAGCGAGGACGAGCCAGAAGCGGTCGGTCTTGTAAACTAGCGTTCGTAATGGAGGATTAACATTCGTGACGCGTCAAATTATGAAATCTCGGAATGCAGCGCACAATTCTCTTCTTCTTTAATGGGATAATAATGAGGCTGCTTTGCTGGTGATACTGATGGAGTTATTGCAAACAAATTGTCAAAGGCTTTTTTTTCTAGTGATATCAAGAATAATATTATTATGCTTTTTTTTATTTGGGCAAGTTACCACAACACCATTATCCTGTAGTGTTTAAGATCAAAGATACAACTATATTGGTGTCCCTTGTTCATTTTACACTGTATTTTTTAAAATGTAACTGCCGACTCCCAAACTGTCATTTGAAGTAAAACACATAGCCAAGTATTATTCTACACAATTTTTTATTGTGCATTAAAAAACGAAAACAAATAAAATTAGACATGTTATCTGCCAACAGAACTTAACCAAAAAGTGCATTCTATGCATCCAAAAATATAGAAAATATAACAAATCAAATCATTAATATTCAACCAAAAAATAAAATAAAAGCCTCATGCATGTATCCTGCTTCTTCATATAGGGGGCCAACAATGCCACGAGTTGGTGAAAGCAGGGGTCCGTGATCCGGAGATAATTCTGAAAATCATCCGGATTATTCTCCTGGAGCTCCCGCAGCAAAGGCATATGATATAATTGGTAACGATTAATAAAGCAACCAATTTTTGGTCCAAGAAATCCTCCTCCTCCTGTTCCTGGACTGGACTTGGGACAAAGCAATAACTCCAAGGCCAATAATAAATAACACGTTATCTCCTCCGATTCCGCAACATGGCTGGTTGATGAACGGCCGTTCAGAAACGAACTGAAAAGCGTGAAATGAAAAGCGTGAAATGAAAATCGTGAAATGAAAAGCATGAAATGAAAAGCGCGAATCAACACTCACCAAACTTCTACTAACACGAAATTAGCAGAAGGAGCCCAAAGGGTGGCGCTAAAGAGCTGAAAAACCACGTAGTACGTCACTACGTTCGTGTTTGTTGGCCGACAATTCCTCGCCATTTGTATGCAAGACAAGTTCCTGGCCAACACTCTTCTGACAAAAGTCAGAGGCTTTGTCTGCGGAAAATCCGATCGTGTGTACGAGGCTTTAGTCCTGTGTGTTTATGCGTGAAATACATCATCAATGGCTCCAATGGCCACAGAGAATTGCTACAGGACCCTGCAGAAGTAGCAAGAGAGCGGGGGGAACGCGGCAGTGTCAGGACCCATCATCAGTGATCAGCACAATAGGGGGCAGGTGTGCCGTAAAATGGTTGTAAACCTTTACACACACACACCACTTTTACCTACAGGTAAGCCTATAATAAGGCTTAAATGTAGGTACTGGCCCTATAGAAACGGCACGATCTTGCCCTTTCTTTAGTGCGCATGCGCCAATGACATCGGCGCAAGCGTATATGGTAAATATCTCCTAAACCGTGCAAGATAAGGAGATATTTACAGTACCTACAGGAACGCTCTATTATAGGCTTACCTGTAGGTACAAGTGGTGTAACAGAGTTTACTATCACTACCACTTTAGGGGCCCGCTCACACTTGTGCGTTTTGGTGGTGTGTGCATAAACGCATGCATTATTGTGCGATGCCACAATGCATGGCAACAGGCTGGCTCTAGGTGTGGGGTCACTCATTGTGAAAAGCACCCCAATGCATCTTAAAATAGAGCACAACGCACAACACAGCTCAACAAATATACCAGGTGTTGTGGTGTGCTGCGTCTTGAAAAAAGGGCCATGCACGTCATTTCATCCATTGCTGGCTGCTTTAACACAATGCAAGTTAACACGGCATAACGCACATTCATGTACATTAACATACTGCAATAGAACACTGTTCCTATGTGTGTGTGCTCCTATGTGTGCTCCGATGTGTGAGCTCCTATGTGTTCTCCTATCTGTGTGTACTCCTATGTGTGTGTGCTCCTATGTGTGTGTGCTCCTTTGTGTGTGAGCTCCTATGTGTTCGTGCTCTTATGTGTGTGTGCTCCTATATGTGTGTGATCCTATGTGTGTGTGATCCTATGTGTTCTCCTATGTATGTGTGCTCCTATGTGTGTGTGATCCTATGTGTGCTCCTATGTATGTGTGCTCCTATGTATGTGTGCTCCTATGTGTGTGTGCTCCTATGTGTGTGAGCTCCTATGTGTTCGTGCTCTTATGTGTGTGTGCTCCTATATGTGTGTGATCCTATGTGTGTGTGATCCTATGTGTTCTCCTATGTATGTGTGCTCCTATGTGTGTGTGATCCTATGTGTGCTCCTATGTATGTGTGCTCCTATGTATGTGTGCTCCTATGTGTGTGTGATCCTATGTGTGCTCCTATGTATGTGTGCTCCTATATGTGTGTGCTCCTATGTGTGTGTGCTCCTATATGTGTGTGATCCTATGTGTGCTCCTATGTATGTGTGCTCCTATGTGTGTGTGATCCTATGTGTGCTCCTATGTATGTGTGCTCCTATGTGTGTGTGCTCCTATGTGTGCTCCTATGTATGTGTGCTCCTATGTGTTCTCCTATGTATGTGTGTGCTCCTATGTGTTCTCCTATGTGTGTGTGCTCCTATATGTGTGTGATCCTATGTGTGTGTGATCCTATGTGTTCTCCTATGTATGTGTGCTCCTATGTGTGTGTGATCCTATGTGTGCTCCTATGTATGTGTGCTCCTATGTATGTGTGCTCCTATGTGTGTGTGCTCCTATGTGTGTGAGCTCCTATGTGTTCGTGCTCTTATGTGTGTGTGCTCCTATATGTGTGTGATCCTATGTGTGTGTGATCCTATGTGTTCTCCTATGTATGTGTGCTCCTATGTGTGTGTGATCCTATGTGTGCTCCTATGTATGTGTGCTCCTATGTATGTGTGCTCCTATGTGTGTGTGATCCTATGTGTGCTCCTATGTATGTGTGCTCCTATATGTGTGTGCTCCTATGTGTGTGTGCTCCTATATGTGTGTGATCCTATGTGTGCTCCTATGTATGTGTGCTCCTATGTGTGTGTGATCCTATGTGTGCTCCTATGTATGTGTGCTCCTATGTGTGTGTGCTCCTATGTGTGCTCCTATGTATGTGTGCTCCTATGTGTTCTCCTATGTATGTGTGTGCTCCTATGTGTTCTCCTATGTGTGTGTGCTCCTATGTGTGTGTGATCCTATGTGTTCTCCTATGTATGTGTGTGCTCCTATGTGTTCTCCTATGTGTGTGTGCTCCTATGTGTGTGTGATCCTATGTGTGCTCCTATGTATGTGTGCTCCTATGTGTGTGTGATCCTATGTGTGCTCCTATGTGTGCTCCTATGTATGTGTGCTCCTATATGTGTGTGCTCCTATGTGTGTGTGATCCTATGTGTGCTCCTATGTATGTGTGCTCCTATGTGTTCTCCTATGTATGTGTGTGCTCCTATGTGTGTGTGATCCTATGTGTGCTCCTATGTGTTCTCCTATGTATGTGTGTGCTCCTATGTGTGTGTGATCCTATGTGTGCTCCTATGTATGTGTGCTCCTATGTATGTGTGTGCTCCTATGTGTTCTCCTATGTGTGTGTGTTCCTATGTGTTCTCCTATGTGTGTGTGTTCCTATGTGTTCTCCTATGTGTGTGTGCTCCTATGTGTTCTCCTATGTGTGTGTGCTCCTATGTGTGTGTGTGCTCCTATGTGTGTTCCTATGTGTGTGTTCCTATGTGTGTGTGATCCTATGTGTGTGTGTTCCTATGTGTGTGTGTGCTCCTATGTGTGTTCCTATGTGTGTGTTCCTATGTGTGTGTGATCCTATGTGTGTGTGTTCCTATGTGTGTGTGTGCTCCTATGTGTGTTCCTATGTGTGTGTTCCTATGTGTGTGTGATCCTATGTGTGTGTGTTCCTATGTGTGTGTGTGCTCCTATGTGTGTTCCTATGTGTGTGTTCCTATGTGTGTGTGATCCTATGTGTCTGTGTTCCTATGTGTGTGTGTGATCCTATGTGTGTGTGTTCCTATGTGTGTGTTCCTATGTGTGTGTGATCCTATGTGTGTGTGTTCCTATGTGTGTGTGTGCTCCTATGTGTATTCCTATGTGTGTGTGGAACGTTTTCCCCTTGCTGGGCCTCTCGTGTTTCTCCAAGTGATAACTCTCCACCATACGGATAGACTTCCCTCATTCCGCACTCCTTCCAAAATGGAACAACCTTTAGCTCTGCAAACTCATACACATTTTCTCCGAGTCGGCATTCATGAGATATTAGATTCCATTTCATTTACGGGGTTCATTTAAAGTGGATCTGTAACGTTTCACATCCACTTAAATAAATTCCCGACATGTTGTAATATTCAGCAACTGTACAAAAAAAAAATGTTTAATCTTTCATCAAAAAATAGCTGCAGACCAGTAGACATGTGCAGAACGAAAATATATGTTTTGTTTCGATTCGTTATTTACATAAATTTGTTAAGTTTCATTCGTTTTCGGAAATTTTTTCGTTTTTTTCGAATTGATTCAAAGTTTTCGAATTCCATTTGAATTTGAATTGAATTTCAAATCTAATTTATTCCATTCAAAATTCAAATTTTGGAAGATGGCTATATTCTTTCTATTCCATTTTTCTCATATTCTATTCTTTTATTTTCTATTCTATTCTTTTCTACTCTATTCAATTTCAAATTTAGGAAAACAGTTATACAGTTATATACTTTCTATTCTACTCTATTCTTTTCTATTGTTTATTCTATTCTATTCTTTTCTATTCAAAGTTCGAATATCGGAAGATGGTTATGTTCTTTCAATTCTATTCTACTGTTTTTTTTCTATTCTATTCTATTTTTTTTCTTTTCTATTCTAGTCAATTCTATTTTATCCTTTATTCTATTCTAATCTATTATTTTCTATTCTATTCAAATTCAAATTTATTTTATTTGAATTTTGGGAAATGGTTATATTCTTTTATTTTCTATTCTACAGTATTCTTTTCTATTCTATTTGAATTCTAATGTATTCTATTTGAAATTCAAATTTCAGAAGATGGTTATTTTTTTTTCTATTTTATTCTATTCAAATTGTTTTATTCTATGCCTTTAATTTCTATTCTATTTTATTTTGTTCTTAGATTTTTATCTTGTTCTGTTTTACGCTATTTTTTTATTTTCTATTCTATCCCTTTTTTTTTACTATTCTATTTTTTCTATTCTAGTCTTTTAGTTTCTATTTTGTTCTGTTTTACTCTATTATATTCTATTCTATTTTTTTCTATTATTTAATTTTCTATTCTGTTCTGTTTTACTCTATTATATTATATTATTTTATTTTCTATTCTATTCTTTTTTATTCTATTATAGTCTTTTCTATTATATTCCTTTATTTTCTATTCTATTTTATTCTGTTCTTTTATTTTCTATTCTATTTTGTTCTGTTTTACTCTATTTGTTTATTTTCTATTCTAACCCTTTTTTTACTATTCTGTTTTTTTCTATACTAGTCTTTTAGTTTGTATTTTGTTCTGTTTTACTCTATTCTATTCTATTTTTTCTATTCTTTAATCCTCTATTCTGTTCTGTTTTACTCTACTATATTCTATTCTTTTCTATTCTTTTATAGTCTTTTCTATTCCTTTATTTTCTATTCTATTTTATTCTTTTCTTTTATTTTCTATTATATCTTGTTCTGTTTTAATCTATTCTATCCATTTTGTTTACTATTCTATTTTTTTATATTTTATTTTTTATTCTGTTCTGTGTTTTACTCTATTCTATTATTTTATTTTATATTCTATTGTTTTTATTCTATTATAGTCTTTTCTATTCTATTCCTTTATTTTCTATTCTATTGTCTTAGGAAATTCTATATTGAATTTCATCCAAAATTTTGATTCGTTATCTTGGATTTGTTTAGATTCATTACTATTGTAATATGGAAATTCAGATACATCCAATTTTCCGAATAGCGAAAAATTTGTCTGAATTTCAATCCGGAACTAAACAAACTGCCCATGTCTACAGTCCAGCTACTTTACATAGGCTGAGAAAATATCACCAGTCTGCTGCAGGCAGTAAGAAGCATTTCCTTAGTCTCCTCTCCCTCCCTCAGTGGTCAGACTGCAACATTTTAACTTTGTAGTATGTCACAAGGTCTGAGACAGCAGAAAGGGCTGATCTGTGTCAGACAATCACAGCCAAGAACTGCCCAGGCAGCAGGGTACACATGACTCTGTCATCTCTGAACTGGCATATCAGCTCTGGAAGTAGATGGTGACTCTGGAAGATGTAGATGCCTGAACAATGATAGGGACCTCCTTCTAGAGCAGTGGTCTCCAAACTGTGGCCCGGGGGCCGGATGCGGCCCTTTGCCTGCCTTTATCAGGCTCTTGGGGCACTTTTCCTCCTACTTATGCAAGACACCATTCCTCCAAGTGATACCAATGATAGGGCACTATTCCTTCCAGTGATACCAATGCTGGGGCACTATTCCTCCCACTGATACCAATGATGGGGCACTATTCCTCCCACTGATACCAATGAGGGGGCACTATTCCTCCCACTGATACCAATGAGGGGGCACTATTCCTCCCAGTGATACCAATGATGGGGCACTATTCCTCCCAGTGATACCAATGCTGGGGCACTATTCCTCCCAGTGATACCAATGATGGGGCACTATTCCTCCCACTGATACCAATGATGGGGCACTATTCCTCCCACTGATACCAATGATGGGGCACTATTTCTCCCACTGATACCAATGATGGGGCACTATTCCTCCCACTGATACCAATGATGGGGCACTAGTCCTCCCACTGATACCAATGATGGGGC
Source organism: Lithobates clamitans (assembly GCA_037952925.1). Taxonomy (NCBI): domain Eukaryota; kingdom Metazoa; phylum Chordata; class Amphibia; order Anura; family Ranidae; genus Lithobates; species Lithobates clamitans. The sequence continues at coordinate 43,470 of JBBGZY010001446.1, read as the reverse complement.
ACTATTCCTCCCAGTGATACCAATGATGGGGCACTATTCCTCCGAGTGATACCAATGCTGGGGCACTATTCCTCCCAGTGATACCAATGATGGGGCACTATTCCTCCCACTGATACCAATGATGGGGCACTATTCCTCCCACTGATACCAATGATGGGGCACTATTCCTCCCACTGATACCAATGATGGGGCACTATTCCTCCCACTGATACCAATGATGGGGCACTAGTCCTCCCACTGATACCAATGATGGGGCACTAGTCCTTCCACTGATACCAATGATGGGGAACTAGTCCTCCCACTGATACCAATGATGGGGCACTATTCCTCCCACTGATACCAATGATGGGGCACTATTCCTCCCACTGATACCAATGATGGGGCACTAGTCCTTTCACTGATACCAATGATGGGGCACTAGTCCTTTCACTGATACCAATGATGGGGAACTAGTCCTCCCACTGATACCAATGATGGGGAACTATTCCTCCCACTGATACCAATGATGGGGCTCTATTCCTCCCACTGATACCAATGATGGGGCACTAGTCCTTCCACTGATACCAATGATGGGGAACTATTCCTCCCACTGATACCAATGATGGGGCACTAGTCCTCCCACTGATACCAATGATGGGGCACTATTCCTCCCACTGATACCAATGATGGGGCACTATTCCTCCCACTGATACCAATGATGGGGCACTAGTCCTTTCACTGATACCAATGATGGGGCACTAGTCCTTTCACTGATACCAATGATGGGGCACTATTCCTCCCACTGATACCAATGATGGGGCACTAGTCCTTTCACTGATACCAATGATGGGGCACTATTCCTCCCACTGATACCAATGATGGGGCACTAGTCCTTTCACTGATACCAATGATGGGGCACTAGTCCTTTCACTGATACCAATGATGGGGAACTATTCCTCCCAGTATTTGTAGATATTCGCCAGCACACCAATGATCATCAATTTCGTCCAAACGATTTTTTCATTCAAAGAATGATGACAAAACGATGTAGTGAAACATTGTGTAGCCATGCAGGACCCCTTCATCAGGCATGTGATAAGTGCATACTATTGTGCAGAAATATTTAAGTGAACATCCACCAATAAAAACCAGAGAGTTAATGGCCACTCCCCCCTCATGACGGCATATGACTTCATTAGTTCATTAGTCCTGCCAAAAACCATAAACAAATCATATATATATATATGGCTGTCATCCCAGGAGGAGGCCTCTTCTAAGGATGAGGCACAAGAAAGCCGCAAACAGTTTGCTGAAGACAAGCAGACTAAGGACATGGATTACTGGAACCATATCCTGTGGTCTGATGAGACCAAGATAAACTTATTTGGTTCAGATGGTGTCAAGCGTGTGTGGCAGCAACCAGGTGGGGAGTACAAAGACAAGTGTGTCTTGCCTACAGTCAACCATGGTGGTGGGAGTGTCATGGTCTGGGGCTGCATGAGTGCTGCCGACTCTGGAGAGCTACAATTCATTGAGGGAACCATGAATGCCAACATGTACTGTGACATACTGAAGCAGAGCACGATCCCCTCCCTTCGGAGACTGGGCCGCAGGGCAGTATTCCAACATGATAAACTTCAAGATGACCACTGCCTTGCTAAAGAAGCTGAGGGTAAAGGTGATGGACTGGCCAAGCATGTCTCCAGACCTAAACCCTATTGAGAATCTGTGGGGAATCCTCAAATGGAAGGTGGAGGAGCGCAAGGTCTCTAACATCCACCAGCTCTGTGATGTCATCATGGAGGAGTGGAAGAGGACTCCAGGGGCAACCTGTGAAGCTCTGGTGAACTCCATGCCCAAGAGGGTTAAGGCAGTGCTGGAAAATAATGGTGGCCACACAAAATATTGACACTTTGGGCCCAATTTGGACATTTTCACTTAGGGATGTACTCACGTTTGTTGCCAGTGGTTTAGACATTAATGGCTGTGTGTTGAGTTATTTTGAGGGGACAGCAAATTTACACTGTTATACAAGCTGTACACTCACTACTTTACATTGTAGCAAAGTGTCATTTCTTCAGTGTTGTCACATGAAAAGATAGAATAAAATATTTACAAAAATGTGAGGGGTGTACTTACTTTTGTGAGATACTGTATATCATTTATGGTCAGCACAGTTACACTTTTTACTGTAATAGGGAAAAAAAACTATTCAGTGAAAGGGAATTTAAATAGACACGCAGACATTCACTAAAACTGGAAGAGAAGCGGTTTAACCTTAAACTGTGTAGAGGGTTCTTTACTGTCCGAGCGGTAAGGATTTGGAATTCTCTTCCACAAGCAGTGGTATCAGCAGGTCGATAGTTTAAAAAAATTATGAGATGAACACCTTAACGACCACAACATACAGGGATATACGATGTACTATTGGCATAAACACACACACTCACATATCATAGGTTGAACTGGATGGACTGGTATCTTTTTTCAACCTCCCCAACTATATAACTATGTAATATATGACATAAAGGAGAATATGGTGGATATATGACATATAGCTTGCAAAGATCTGCACATGTGTAATACACATATATAGAATATGGTAGATGGATGACATAAAGGAGAATATGGTGGATATACAGTGCCTTGAAAAAGTATTCACACCCCTTGAAATTTTCCACATTTTCTCATGTTACAACCAAAAACGTAAATGTATTTTATTGGGATTTTTCGTGATAGACCAACATAAAGAGGCACATACCGTATATACTCGAGTATAAGGCCAGGCCCTAATTTACCACAAAAAAAACGGGAAAAACTTATTGACCCGACTATAAGACGAGGGTGAGAAATGCACAGCTACTGTAAGTGGAAAAGAGGGTCAACAATGCCCATTTGCAGCATCACTGTTCCCATTTGCAGCCATAGGTCCCCTGAACTTCAAACTCGGTAGTTAAGGGTTCCTAGATGCCCCCTAGCTGCAGCCAAAATTTGGGGTCTCTGAACCCAAAGGGCCCCGAAATGACATTGCTGCAGATAGACACAGTTGACCGAATTTGGGGCCCCGTATCTTGGGGCCACTTAGGGCTAAGAACCGCAAATTTGGTGTGCTAACCCAGTGGAACTAGCACCATAAAATTTCCAAAGCTGGGGTTTCTAGCACCAAGTGGCCCCGAGATACAGGGCCCCAAAAATCGGTTCAGAAAATGTCAAGCACTTTTCTGCAGCAGAGAATGACATTTTCAGAACCGATTTTGGGGCCCCGTATCTTGGGGCTACTTAGTGCTAGGAACTTTAGCTTTGGATATGTTGTGGCACCAGTTCCACTGGGTTTGCACACCAAATTTGGGGTTCCTAGCACCAAGTGGCCCTGAGATACGGGGCCCCAAAGTCGGTTCGAAAAATGAAATTTTTTGCTGCAGAAAAGTGCTTGACTCGAGTATAAGTCGAGGGGGGCATTTTCAGCACAAAAAAATGTGCTGAAAAACTCGACTTATACTCGAGTATATACGGTAATTGTGAAGTGAAGGGAAAATGATTTTCAACATTCTTTACAAATAAATATGTGAAAAGTGTGGGGTACATTTGTGTGGCGCCCCCCGGAGTCAATACTTTGTAGAACCGCCTTTCACTGCAATTACAGCTGAAAGTCTTTTTGGGGATGTCTCTACCAGCTTTGCACATCTAGAGAGTGACATTTTTGCCCATTCTTCTTCTTTGTAAAATATCTCAAGCTCTGTCAGATTGGATGGAGAGCGTCTGTGAACAGCAATTTTCAAGTCTTGCCACAGATTCCCAATTGGATTTAGGTCTGGACTGTGACTGGGCCATTCTAACACATGGATATGATTTGATCTAAACCATTCCATTGTAGCTCTGGCTGTATGTTGAGGGTCGTTGTCCTGCTGGAAGGTGAACCTCCGCCCCAGTTTTAAGTCTTTTGCAGACTTTATCAGGTTTTCTTCTAATGCTGCGAACACACAAGCGGACTTTACGGCAGACTTTGCCCGGCGGACGGGATTTCGGCGGACAATTCGATCGTGTGTGGGCTCCAGCGGACTTTGTTTTCTCAAAAGTTGGACGGACTTAGATTTGAAACATGTTTTAAATCTATCCGTCGAACTCGAGTCCGGTCGAAAAGTCCGCTCGTCTGTATGCTAGTTCGACGGACAAAAAGCCACGCTAGGGCAGCTATTGGCTACTGGCTACGAACTTCCTTGTTTTAGTCCGGTGTACGTCATCACGTACGAATTCGACGGACTTTGGTGGATTGTGTGTAGGCAAGTCCGTTCGTTCAGAAAGTCCGTCGTAAAGTACATAGAAAAGTCCGCCGGGCAAAGTCTGCCGTAAAGTCCGCTCATGTGTACGCGGCATAAGAATGCCCTGTATTTGGCTCCAGCCATCTTCCCATCAACTCTGATCAGCTTCCCTGTCCCTGCTGAAGAAAAGCATCCCTACACCATAATGCCACCACCATGTTTCACGGTGGGGATGGTGTGTTCAGGGTGATGTGCTGTGTTAGTTTTTTGCCACACATAGCGTTTTGCTTTTAGGCCAAAAATATAAATTTTGGTCTCATCTGACCAGAGCACCTTCTTCCACATGTTTGCTGTGTCCTCCACATGGCTTCTCACAAACTGTAAACTGGACTTCTTATGGCTTTCTTTCAACAATGTCTTTCTTCTTGCCACTCTTCCATAAAGGTCAGATTTGTGGAGAACACGACTAATAGTTGTCCTGTGGACAGATTCTCCCACCTGAGCTGTGGATCTCTGCAGCTCCTCCAGAGTTACCATGGGCCTCTTGGCTGCTTCTCTGATGAATGCTCTCCTTGCCCGGCCTGTCAGTTTAGGTGGACGGCCATGTCTTGGTAGGTTTGCAGTTGTGCCATACTCTTTCCATTTTCGGATGATGGATTGAACAGAGCTCTGTGAGATGTTCAAAGCTTGGGATATTTTTTTATAAGCTAACCCTGCTTTATACTTCTCCGCAACTTTATCCCTGACCTGTCCGGTGTGTTCCTTGGCCTTCATGATGCTGTTTGTTCTCTAAGGTTCTCTAACAAACCTCTGAGGGCATCACAGAACAGATGTATTTATACTGAGATTAAATTACATGCAGGTGGATTCTTATTTACTAATTAGGTGACTTCTGGAGGTAATTGGTTTCACCAGATTTTAGTTGGGGGTATCAAAATAAAGTGGGTGCTATACAAATGTACCCCCCACACTTTTCACATATTTATTTGTAAAAAAAAAAAATTGAAAACCATTAATCATTTTCCTTCCACTTCACAATTATGTGCCACTTTGTGTTGGTCTATCACATAAAATCCCAATAAAATACATTTACATTTTTGGTTGTAACATGACAAACTGTGGAAAATTTCAAGGGGTGTGAATACTTTTTCAAGGCACTGTATGACATATTATTATACGAGATTTATATAGCGCCAACAGTTTACGCAGTGCTTTACAATGTAGAGGGGAGACAACACAATTACAGTACAGTTCAATACAAAAGGTACAGGAGGGCCCTGCTCGTAGAGCTTACATTCTAAAGGGAGGGGAAGGTGGTAAAAAGGTAATAGCTGCAAAGAATGATTTGATGGGGGTGGCTCGGGGACAGTTATTATGTGGGTGTGGGATAGGCTTCCCTGAATAAATGAGTTTTCAGGGATCTCCTAAAGGTGGACAGGGTAGGGGCTGATCGGACATACTGGGGCAGGGAATTCCAGAGGATGAGAGAGGCTCTGGAGAAGTCCTGAAGGCGAGCATGGGAGGAGGTAACAAGGGAGCTAGAGAGCAGGAGGTCCTGGGAGGAGCGGAGGGGGCGATTTGGGCGATATCTGCAGATGAGGTTGGTGATGTAGGTGGGGGCGATGTTGTGAATGGCCTTGTATGTTATGGTTAGCATTTTGAATTTTACATGGTGAGGTAGGGGAAGCCAGTGAAGGGATTGGCAGAGAGGAGCAGCAGTCACGGATCGATTAGTGAGGTGTATTAGTCTAGCAGCAGCATTCATAATAGACTGAAGGGGGGATAGCCTGCGTAAGGGTAGGCCATTAAGGAGAGAGTTGCAGTAGTCGAGGCGGGAAATAATCAAGGAGTGAATAAGTTGCTTTGTGGTGTCATTAGTCAGGAAGGGTCGAATTCTGGAGATGTTGCAGAGGTTAAGGCGGCAGGATTTAGCCAGTGATTGGATATGGGGGCTGAAGGAGAGGTCATAGTCAAGGATTACACCCAGGACCCTGGCATGTGTGGAGGGACCAATGGTTGTGCTGTTGATATTAATGGTGAAGTCACAGGAGGGCATAAAGTGTTGTCACATGAAAAGATATAATAAAATATTTACAAAAATGTGAGGGGTGTACTCACTTTTGGGAGATACTGTATATATATACACACATATATATATATATATATATATTTTTATATATATATATATATATAATGTATACATGCTGAGTTGTGACACTGGGTGTCACATGATTGGCCTGAAAGAAGGAAACTAAACAAAATAAATAAATTGTAAAAAAAAAAAAAAAGAAAAGAAAGAAAAATGGAGGACTTGCAGAGAAGGTTGTTGGATGGAATTTTTTTTATCCCACTTAATAAAGCCAAGCAAAATTTTTACCTTCCACATCACAGCTGAGGTGCTCTGACTTCCTCTGAGGCTCTATTCACACTAAAGTTGGATTTTTAGTCCTTTTTGCATTTTGCAGCTTTGCACTACAGAACGCGTTTCATAGGAAACCATGCTAAATGGACTGTAGTGCAAATCTGCAAAATGCAAAAAGCACTTAAAATGCCATAGATGTGAGTCCAGCCTACATAGATGTGAGTCCAGCCTACATAGATGTGAGTCCAGCCTACATAGATGTGAGTCCAGCCTACATAGATGTGAGTCCAGCCTACATAGATGTGAGTCCAGTCGCGTACACACGAGCGGACTTTACGGCAGACTTTGCCCGGCGGACGGGATTTGGTCAGACAATTCGATCGTGTGTGGGCTCCAGCGGACTTTGTTTTCTCAAAAGTTGGACGGACTTAGATTTGAAACATGTTTTAAATCTATCCGTCGAACTCGAGTCCGGTCGAAAAGTCCGCTCGTCTGTATGCTAGTTCGACGGACAAAAAACCGACGCTAGGGCAGCTATTGGCTACTGGCTATCAACTTCCTTGTTTTAGTCCGGTCGTACGTCATCACATATGAATTCGTCGGACTTTGGTGGATTGTGTGTAGGCAAGTCCGTTCATTCAGAAAGTTCGTGATAAAGTCCGTCGAAAAGTCAGCCGGGCAAAGTCTGACCGTGTGTACGCGGCATTAGGCTCGATTCACATCTATGCATGTTGCTTTTGAGCGTTTCTGCAGTGTTTTTTGCGGTGCTTGCCGCGTTTTTGAACAGCGTTTTTACCGCGTTTTGCGTTTTTTTTTTTTCTTTACAGTTTTTCTTGTACAGTGTAAAAAAAAAACAACCACAAAACGCGTCAAAAACGCCGCAAAAACGCTGTACTTGCGTTTTTGATGCTGGTCCATTATATTCTATTACATGCAAGACGCTGCATTTTGCATGAAAAAAAGTCCCAAAAATGCAAGGCACAAAAATGCATTGATGTGAACATGTTCCATAGGAACCCATGTTAAAAAATTCCCATGCATTTCTGCAAAATGCACCAAAAAACGCATTAGTGTGAATGGAGCCTAATGCATCGTTTGATGCCTTTTGCATTTTGCAGAAATTCAGAGAATTTTTTTTTTTAACATGGGTTCCTATGGAACACGTTCACATCAATGCATTTTCGTGCCTCTGCGTTTTTGGAAAGGGTTTGGAGACTTTTTTCCTGCAAAATGCAACGTTTTGCATGTAAAAGACTTCAATGGACCCGCATCCAAAATGCAAGTACTGTGTCTTTACAGCGATTTTGCCGCAATGTGCGTTTTGCGATTTGTGTTTTTTTTTTTTTTTTACATTCACTATATATAGCTGGTTGCTAAGGAGTGGGTTGGGAAGCCGGCCGCCAGCGTCCTTAGCAATGGATGCGTCATCAGCTGTCAGCGGGCTTCCCCGCTGAATGTCAAAAAAGATATTGCCGGTGTTCTGTTGAGAAGTGCCCCCCATCGAATAGTGCCCGGTATGTACGGCGCATGCGCCGTACGGAACAGAGCAACAGCTGATTTGCCGATCAGCTGGGCTGACGTAACCAGGGCGCATGCGCACATCGTAGGAGGTATCTCTATGGGACATACCATTTCACAGGCACAATTTAAACCTATACAAACAGCGGGGGAGACCGTAGTTCTCAGATTGTGCATCGCTGTTGCTGGAGGGCGGCTAGTGGCTGTGTTGAGCTGGTTTTGTCTTGTTGCAATTCGACCTTTCACACAGACGAAACCGGCCGTTCAACACAGCAAACCCGCCCTGCAACACAGACAAAAACCGGACCATCAGCCCGCTGTAAAACCGCCCCGCAACAGCGAGGCAGAATGTGAGAACTACGGTCTCCCCCCGCTGTTTGTATAGGTTTCAATTGTGGCCGTGAAATAGCATCTCCCATAGAGAGATGCCTCCTACGATGTGCGATCGTCAAATCAGCTGAAGTGCGGCTCCGTCCTGCGCATGCATTCCGGGCACTATTCGACAGAACACCGGCTGAAAAAATTCACAAAAAATACGGCATTGACCCCCCCGGTCCATACCAGGCCTTTCGGTCTGGTATAGATTTCTAGGGGACACCTCCATGGCAATTTTTTTTTTTTTAAATGGCGTGGGGTCCCCCCCAAAATTCATACCAGACCCTTATCCGAACATGCAGCCTAGCAGGTCAGGAAAGGGAGGGGGATGAGCGAGCGCCCCCCCCTCCCCTCCTGAACAATACCAGGCCACATGCCCTCAACATGGAGAGTTGGGTGCTTTAGGGCAGGGGGGCTCTGCGCCCCCCACCCCAAAGCACCTTGCCCCCATGTTGATCGGGACAAGGGCCTCTTCCCGACAACCCTGGCCAGTGGTTGTTGTGGCTTGCGGGCGGGGAGCTTATCGGAATCTGCAAGCACCCTTTAACAAGGGGGCTCCCAGATCCTGCCCCCCCCCTATGTGAATGGGTAGGGGTACATCGTACCCCTACCCATTCACAATAAAAGCAGTGAAATGTAAAAAAAAAAAGAGCTGGTTTTTGACAAGCCCTTTATAAAAAAAATAGCTCTGTCTTCTCCCCGAGCCATCTTCTTCTGCCGCTGTCTCTCCCGGTGCCGTCTTCTTCTGCCGCTGTCTCTCCCAGTGCCATCTTCTCCTGCCGCTGTCTCTCCCAGTGCCGTCTTCTTCTGCCGCTGTCTCTCCCAGTGCCGTCTTCTTCTGCCGCTGTCTCTCCCAGTGCCGTCTTCTTCTGCCGCTGTCTCTCCCAGTGCCGTCTTCTCCTGCCGCCGTCTCTCCCGGTGCTCTCTTGTCCTGCCGCCGTCTTCTTCCTTGCCGCCGGTTACCTGTTAAAAACAAAAAAGTCCGCACTTGTCCAGATGCTGTCTTCCTCTGTTGTGACGTCCCCCCGCTGTCTGACATCTCTTATGTAGTCATGGGGCGTGGTCATCCGATGACATCACTTGGAGAGCCCGCCCCTTGTGACTTTTTACATTTCACTGCTTTTGGGTGACTGGGTAGGGGTAGGAGCAGAGCCCCCCTGCCCCAAAGCACCCCCCCCATGTAGAGGGCATGCGGTCTGGCATGGTTCAGGGGTTCAGGAGGGGAGGGGGGGCGCGCTCGCTCATCACTTTCCTGACCTGCCGGGCTGCATGCTCGGATAAGGGTCTGGTATGGATTTGGGGGGGACCCCACGCTATCTTTTTTTTTTACATTTTGGTGTGGGGGTGTCCTCTCCAAATCCCTTGCCTTTTTTTGTGAATTTTTTTTAGCAAATTTTTTTTTTTACATTCAGATGTCAGCAGGGAAGCCCGCTGAGAGCTGATGACTCATCCATTGCTAAGGACGCGGCAGTCAGCTTCCCGGCCCGCTCCTTAGCAACCAGCTATATACAGTAAATGTAAAAAAAAAAGACACAAATTGCAAAATGCAAATTGGGGCAGAATCGCGTTTACAAAAAAGCAGAAAGCACAGCAAAAAGCACGGCAGAAACGTTTTTCTATCCTATTTTGTTCTGTTTTACTCAATTATATTCTATTCTTTTATTTTATTTTCTGTTATATTCTTTTCTATTCTATTATATATTTTTTTTCTATTCTATTCCTTTATTTTCTATTCCATTTTATTCTCTTTGGAAATTGGAAAACTATTGTAAATTGATTCGAAAAAGAAAATTAAACAGATTAAACTAAATTTAACTAAACAAATTTATGTAAATAACGAATCAAAATAATTTTTTTTCATTCTGCACATGTCTACAACAATGATGGAACGCTATTCCTCCTACTGACATCAAAGATGGGGCATTGTTTGTTTCCACTGACATCGGGACCTTTTCTACTCCCAATGGGACCAAACGGTCTGGCCCCCCTTAAGACTGAAGGACAATAAACTGGCCCTTTGTTTAGAAAGCCTGGAGACCCCTGCTAGAGACTATGTGTGCCGCTAACTTACAGTACATACACTCCTTTAGTAACTTTAGGCAAGGTGAGAACAAAGTTTCAAAAGCTTTACTGAAAACCCTTAGCATAACAGAACAAAGTGCACAGTCTTTTCCTAACCTCCCTAATCCCTAACCCAGACTTGTGGCTGCCCCAGCATACCTGCACAGGCAAGAGTCTGGTATCTTCAGGGCGGACTGCAGGTCCCATCAATCCCCATACATGATGGATGTGAGAGCAGGCAGGCTTGCTCTCCAAGGTAGAACTGCTCTCTCTGAGCAGCTGGAGAATACTTGCTGTGGCTTGTCTGTGTCTTCTTTCCCATGCAGCAAACTGTCTCTTTATCTCAGGGCAGAGCCCTCCCCCCTTTTATTAACGCCACAGGGAGAGGGGCAGAGCAAAAAGTGCAGGAAATCTGGTTAAAGCCTCGTACACACAATCTGATTTTCATCCGGGAATTGTGTGATGACAGACTGTTTGCCTAAAATCCGACCGTTAGTACGCTCCATCAGACAATTGTTGGCCAACTTTCCACCAACAAATGTTGGACGGGAGGCTAGTAAATTTTTGGCGGACAACGGTCTGTCTGACAGATTTTCATCTCGTCAGTACACAAGTCCGTCACACAAAAGTCCAAAGTAAAAAACACGCATGCTCGGGATCAATGTTCACCAGACACGACATTAGCAGAAGGTGCCCAAAGGGTGGCGCTCAAGAGCTGAAATTCCTTGTAGTACGTCACTACGTTCGTGTTTGTTGGCCGACAATTGTGTACCGTTTGTATGCAAGACAAGTTCCCGGCACACGCCCTTCGGAGAAAAGTCTGACGCTTTGTTGGCCAACAATCCGATCGTGTGTGTACGAGGCTAAACTGTTTCCCTCCCAGCTGGGGCAGCAGCTATCTCACTAACCAGTAGGGATGGACCAATACCAGTTTTTTAAGACCAGGTATGGGTACCGATACTTTTTCTTAAAGTGTTATTAAACCCACAACAGTAAAATCAGTCTGTATATGCAGAATAGCATGCTTACTGTGGAACTTAAGGGGTTCATCCTCTGCATTGTGTAAAAAAGCTGTTTGATCCTGTATGGACAGATCCTCCCCCTCCTGCAAGGTCTCTCTGGGCAAGGCCAGATAAGACAACCAGAGTGGTAAATCTGCACATGCTCAGTTTGGTCGCTCTGGTATTCTCTGATCATCTCTTTCTTCCACAGACTCCAAAAAAAAGAACCTGATATATTCAGTCTATGGAGTCAGGCTGCACATGCTCAGTTCGATGTGTATTGCTAGATAGTTTTTTTTTTTTTTTCCTTGGGAGAGTGCATGTGATCAGCACAGGGCCAATCAGCACTGTCCAGACAGTGGGTCAGGGGTCTTGAAGCCTGATAGGACAATCGTGGGACAAATGAAAACTCCTCCTACAAGCTATCAGCACACACTGATAGAAGTCACAAGATTGCTCTAATTGCTATACAGTGGAACCTTGGTTAACGAGTAACGCGGTTAACGAGCGTTTTGAAAGACGAGCAACTTTAAAAAAAAAAAATCCTGACTCGGTTTGCGAGTGTTGTCTCTCAAAACGAGCAGAATTGTGGTGTGCAGTACCGCATTTGGCCAGAGGTGCAGGGGGCGCCGGTAACACTCGGAACGGCTCGGAGCCATTCGGAAATACTCGGAATCACTCGGAAATACTCTGTTCCCGAGCTTTTCTGAGGGTTTTCGAGTTCAGCCGAGCTGTCCCCGAGTATTTCCGAGGCTCTCCGGCGCCTCCCCCACCTCTGGTCACATGCGGTATTGCATGCACTAGAAGTCAATGCGGAACAAATTATCTTCGTTTCCATTGACTTCTATGGGGAAACTCGCTTTGATATGCGAGTGCTTTGGATTACAAGCATTCTCCTGGAACGGATTATGCTCGTAATCCAAGGTTCCACTGTATACAGCTGATGAATAAAAAGGTATTTAGCAGTTTATATTTACTAAAACCATTGTATTTCCATGTTCTGTGTACTGCGGGAGACCAGATATAGTGAATGCAGGTTCTGGGTTTAGTAGCACTTTAAGTACTTGCCGATATCAATTGCCTGTACTGTACCTATTTTGCCCTTGGATGCATTCTTTTTTTTTTTTATGGTTTTTTATGCAAAAAAATCGCATGACAAGTCACACCCCATTGCCAGCATTGGAACCGTTCAAATTGTTGCGACTCAAGTCGCAGCGACTTTGAAAAAAGGTTCCTGCACTACTTTTTTTGTGACTTGCATTGACTTCTGTTAGATGAAGTTGCAAGCCGCAAATGAAATCGGAGGTCCAAATTGCACTGGTGTGCGGCTTTGAAATTGCAGTGCGATTTCAAAGCCGTCGATCAGTGCAAATTTGGACCTCCGATTTCATTGTGGCTTGCAACTTCATTTAACAGGAGGCAATGCGAGTCGCAATGAAATCGCAAAAAAAAAAAAAAAAAAAAAGTATCAGTTTTAGTATTGGAGCATTTGCAGGAGGACAATTTCTGCATATGGTTAGTATCAGCACTGATACCAATCCCGCTAGTCCCCCCTCTCAGAATGGAATAGCTCAGTGAGAACGATCCCAGCATATCACATTGTTATATTAATGCAGGGATGTCAGGCTTTTTTTTTTTTTTTGGTTCCACCATGTTGTTGAAGGCAGAAAAACGACCTGTGTATACCCAGCTTTAGGCTGAGGCTGCCCTGCATGGGCACCATATGGCCTGGTACCCCCTGCTTTATATCTATAACCTGAATCTTGCTGATCAAGTCATTTACACTATCTTGGTAATAATCTCTATACCATTATCACCACAGTGATACCAGCACACCAAAAATGTCATTTTGAGAGGGTTTTGGTGCCTCTATACCAGGGGTCTCCAAACTGCGGCCCGGGGGCCAGGTGCGGCCCTTATCCGTCCCTTGGGGCACTATTCATCCCACTGATATGAGACACTATTCTGCCTTCTGATGCCAGAAATGGGGCATAATTCCTGCCACTGACATCAACACTGGGGCAATATTCCTCTCCCTAATGCGGAAGACGGGGCATTGTTTACCCCCCCACTGATGCAAGAAACATTTTCTTTTCCCGCTGGCCGCAGTTTGGCCCCCCTAATGTCTGAAGGACAGTAAACTGGCCCTTTGTTTAGAAAGTTTGAAGACCCCCCTGCTCTATGTAGCGCTGGTAGATTTTTTATCTACCGCTGATAGGTAAATTTAGTGGGTCGCTTATTAGAGGAAGTTAGATTTGCCTCTGTTCCAGCTTGGCTGACGTTGCATGTGTTTCCATACTGAGCCAGTGGGTGTCGTTGTTACCATCGGCGGGTGTTGGAAAGGCAACGTGTTGAAGCGGATGAGTGCTCCTCTTTCCCGGAGATAACTCGGTGGAGGTGGTCCTTCGAGTGGGATTCTGGGAGAGGGTATTTATGGGACAGACGCCATGTTTTAGGGTTCGTTTTTTCAGCCACCTGCTGGCCCTCCTGGCCAACAGGTATGTGTTAAGAGTACCACCTCATGGTTCGCCGTTCCGGAGGCCCACGTCGCTGTGGCGTGTGGGTGGGCCCAGAAGCGTGTCTGGGGCCTACCACAGCGGCAGAGGAATGGTCCTGAGCTGTCTATCCAGAGTGAAGAAGCTGGACAACCGAGAAGATCCCAGGGGAGGACCCTTCATGGAAGGATCACGCAGTGTGCTGGTCTGGAGAGGGGCCTGGTGACTTGGTTGGAGGACGTATCCTGAAGTAATCTTACTGCATAGTACTGCCGGGTTGGCTTAAAGGTTCAAGTACTGTGTCTGACTTTCACCACAAACCAATACATCCTGTGGCAGAGGATCGTACGGGTTCATCCCAAACAAGTCTGTGGCAGAGACTTTTGTTCATGTTACGTACTGTACTGGCTGCTAGGCAAGTGAGAGAGGCCTATCCAGGCGGGCAAAGATTAAATCCAACAAAAAGGGGAGACCATTCAATTACAAGTGTTCGAATGCAAAGAATGTTCTGAAGAATACTACAGAAAGCTATTTGAGCTTCCCTGCAGCTTTCCTACTACCTCTTTCCTGCTACTTCCCTTGTTCGTTTATTAAAGCATTGGAAAACCTACTCAAGTGTTTGGTGCTTATATCGTCCAGAGCAGTGGCGTAGCATGGGGGGTGCAGGGGGTGCCGTGCCCCCGGGTGCGACATTTAGGGGGGCGCCAGTATGTGTCACTGGCTGCCTCCTCCTAATTTCAAATTCCTGTGTCCCTGGGCTCCGGCCGCCATGTTAAGTGTCCGGCGCCCTGTGATTGGGCGTATGGGGGTCATGTGAGGCGTTGGGCTGGCCTGTCCTCGATCACTCCTGAAGTCCCGCCTCCGCACATGACCCCCCATACGCCCAATCACAGGGAGCTGGACACTGAACAGCAGGCAGAGCACAGGGGAGAGAAGAATGTGAGCCGCCGCTGTCTTCTCCTCCTCATCCGGATCAATGCAGCCAGGATAAGAAGGTGAGTGAGAGTCTTGTTACTGGGAGGGAAGGTGGGGGGGGGAGAGAGACTGTAGGCAGGACAATGTAGTATAGTATAGTGGTCATTATAGTGTAGTTTAGTATGGAGGTCAGTGTAGTGTAGTGGTCAGTATGGTGGTCAGTATAGTGTAGTATAGTGGTCAGTGTAGTGTAGTGGTCAGTATGGGGGGCAGTGTAGTGTAGTATAGTGGTTAGCATAGTGTAGTTTAGTATGGAGGTCAGTGTAGTGTAGTGGACAGTGTAGTGTAGTATAGTGGTTAGTGTAGTATAGTATAGTGGTCAGTATAGTATAGTGGTCAGTATAGTGTAGTGTAGTTTAGTATGTAGGTCAGTGTAGTATAGTGGACAGTATAGTATAGTGGACAGTGTAGTATGGTGGTCAGTATAGTGTAGTATAGTGGCCAGTATAGTGGTTAGTGTAGTGTAGTTTAGTATAGAGGTCAGTATAGTGTAGTATAGTGGTCAGTGTAGTATAGTGGTCAGTGTAGTTTAGTATAGAGGTCAGTGTAGTGTAGTATAGTGGACAGTGTAGTATGGTGGTCAGTATAGTATAGTGGTCAGTATAGTGTAGTATAGTGGTCAGTGTAGTATAGTGGTCAGTGTAGTTTAGTATAGAGGTCAGTGTAGTGTAGTATAGTGGACAGTGTAGTATGGTGGTCAGTATAGTATAGTGGTCAGTGTAGTGTAGTATAGTGGACAGTGTAGTATGGTGGTCAGTATAGTGGTCAGTGTAGTGTAGTATGGTGGACAGTGAAGTGTAGTATGGTGGACAGTGTAGTATAGTGGTCAGTATAGTATAGTGGTCAGTGTAGTGTATTATGGTGGTCAGTATAGTGAACAGTGTAGTATAGTGGTCAGTGTAGTGTATTATGGTGGTCAGTATAGTGAACAGTGTAGTATAGTGGTCAGTGTAGTGTAGTATGGTGGTCAGTATAGTGTAGTATAGTGGTCAGTATAGTGGTCAGTGTAGTATAGTATAGTGGTCAGTATAGTGTAGCTTAGTATGGAGGTCAGTGTAGTATAGTGGACAGTATAGTATAGTGGACAGTGTAGTATGGTGGTCAGTATAGTGTAGTATAGTGGACAGTGTAGTATGGTGGTCAGTATAATGTAGTATGGTGGACAGTGTAGTATGGTGGACATTGTAGTATAGTGGTCAGTGTAGTATAGTGACCAGTATAGTGGTTAGTGTAGTATAGTATAGTGGTTAGTATAATGTAGTTTAGTATAGTGGTCAGTGTAGTGTAGTATAGTGGACAGTGTAGTATGGTGGTCAGTGTAGTGTAGTATAGTGGTCAGTGTAGTATAGTGGACAGTGTAGTGTAGTATAGTGGTCAGTGTAGTATGGTGGTCAGTGTAGTGTAGTATAGTGGGCAGTGTAGTGTAGTATAGTGGTCAGTGTAGTATAGTGGTCAGTGTAGTGTAGTATAGTGGTCAGTGTAGTATAGTGGACAGTGTAGTATAGTGGTCAGTATAGTGGACAGTGTAGTGTAGCATAGTGGTCAGTGTAGTATGGTGGTCAGTATAGTGGACAGTGTAGTATGGTGGTCAGTGTAGTGTAGTATAGTGGACAGTGTAGTATAGTGGTCAGTGTAGTGTAGTATGGTGGTCAGTGTAGTGTAGTATAGTGGTCAGTGTAGTATAGTGGTCAGTGTAGTGTAGTATAGTGGACAGTGTAGTATGGTGGTCAGTATAGTGTAGTATAGTGGTCAGTGTAGTATAGTGGCCAGTGTAGTATAGTGGTCAGTGTAGTATAGTGGTTAGTGGACAGTGTAGTATAGTGGTCAGTGTAGTGTAGTATAGTGGGCAGTGTAGTATGGTGGTCAGTATAGTGTAGTATAGTGGTCAGTGTAGTATAGTGGTCAGTGTAGTATAGTGGACAGTGTAGTATAGTGGTCAGTATAGTGGTCAGTGTAGTATGGTGGACAGTGTAGTATAGTGGTCAGTGTAGTGTAGCATAGTGGTCAGTGTAGTATGGTGGTCAGTATAGTGGACAGTGTAGTGTAGTATAGTGGACAGTGTAGTATGGTGGTCAGTATAGTGGACAGTGTAGTGTAGTATAGTGGACAGTGTAGTATGGTGGTCAGTATAGTGTAGTATAGTGGACAGTGTAGTATGGTGGTCAGTGTAGTGTAGTATAGTGGATAGTGTAGTATAGTGGTCAGTGTAGTGTAGTATAGTGGTCAGTATAGTGGTCAGTGTAGTATAGTGGTCAGTGTAGTGTAGTATAGTGGACAGTGTAGTATAGTGGTCAGTGTAGTGTAGTATAGTGGACAGTGTAGTATAGTGGTCAGTGTAGTATAGTGGTCAGTATAGTGTAGTATAGTGGAAAGTGTAGTATAGTGGACAGTGTAGTGTAGTATAGTGGACAGTGTAGTGAAGTATAGTGGACAGTGTAGTGTAGTATAGTGGACAGTGTAGTATAGTGGTCAGTATAGTGGTCAGTGTAGTATGGTGGACAGTGTAGTATAGTGGTCAGTGTAGTGTAGCATAGTGGTCAGTGTAGTATGGTGGTCAGTGTAGTGTAGTATAGTGGACAGTGTAGTATGGTGGTCAGTGTAGTGTAGTATAGTGGACAGTGTAGTGTAGTATAGTGGACAGTGTAGTATGGTGGTCAGTGTAGTGTAGTATAGTGGACAGTGTAGTATGGTGGTCAGTGTAGTGTAGTATAGTGAACAGTGTAGTGTAGTATAGTGGACAGTGTAGTATAGTGGTCCGTGTAGTGTAGTACAGTGGTCAGTGTAGTATAGTGGAAAGTGTAGTATGGTGGTCAGTATAGTGGTCAGTGTAGTGTAGTATAGTGGTCAGTGTAGTATGGTGGTCAGTGTAGTGTAGTATAGTGGACAGTGTAGTATGGTGGTCAGTATAGTGGACAGTGTAGTGTAGTATAGTGGTCAGTGTAGTATGGTGGTCAGTGTAGTGTAGTATAGTGGACAGTGTAGTATGGTGGTCAGTGTAGTATAGTGGACAGTGTAGTATGGTGGTCAGTGTAGTATGGTGGTCAGTGTAGTATGGTGGTCAGTGTAGTGTAGTATAGTGGACAGTGTAGTATGGTGGTCAGTGTAGTATAGTGGACAGTGTAGTATGGTGGTCAGTGTAGTGTAGTATAGTGGTCAGTGTAGTATGGTGGTCAGTATAGTGGTCAGTATAGTGGACAGTGTAGTATAGTGGTCAGTGTAGTGTAGTATAGTGGTCAGTATAATGTAGTATAGTGGACAGTGTAGTATAGTGGACAGTGTAGTATAGTGGTTAGTATAGTGTAGTATAGTGGTCAGTGTAGTATAGTATAGTGGACAGTGTAGTGTAGTATAGTGGACAGTGTAGTATAGTGGTCAGTATAGTGTAGTGTAGTATAGTGGTCAGTGTAGTATGGTGGTCAGTGTAGTGTAGTATAGTGGTCAGTATAGTGTAGTATAGTGGACAGTGTAGTATGGTGGTCAGTATAGTGTAGTATAGTGGTCAGTGTAGTGTAGTGGTCAGTGTAGTGTAGTATAGTGGACAGTGTGGTATGGTGGTCAGTATAGTGTAGAATAGTGGTCAGTGTAGTATAGTGGTCAGTGTAGTGTAGTATAGTGGACAGTGTAGTGTAGTATAGTGGACAGTGTAGTATGGTGGTCAGTATAGTGTAGTATAGTGGTCAGTGTAGTGTAGTGGTCAGTGTAGTGTAGTATAGTGGTCAGTATAGTGGACAGTGTGGTATGGTGGTCAGTATAGTGTAGTATAGTGGTCAGTGTAGTGAACAGTATAGTGGTCAGTATAATATAGTAGACAGTATAGTATAGTGGACAGTATAGTATAGTGGTCAGTGTAGTGGACAGTGTAGTTCTCAGTGTAGTGTAGTGGTCAGTATAGGAATCAGGTAGGTCAGTACTATTGTATTTGAAGGGACTCAGGGATAGCTAAAAGTCCGCAGGTTAGGGGGGGGCAAATTGCTTGCCTTGCCCTGGGTGCTGACGACCCACACTACGCCACTGGTCCAGAGGTAAACTCAACTGGACCCTAGACCCGGTGCCGGTGAAACAGGGGTGTCGAGAGTGAAGGTAACAAGCCTGCTTAAATCAGCAGCTCCACCGAGAGTTATTGCTACATCTATACAAAAGACACGGGGCAAAACCCACAGCACAAAATGGAAAAAGTTATTTGCATGAAGCTATGCTTATCTCCCAGTAGAGGGCGCTGTATAATCATTTTTATATTAGCAGCATAACTGCAAGCTAAAAACCTATATGGCTTATTATTATTATTAATATTATTATTATAGAGGATTTATATAGCGCCAACAGTTTACGTAGCGCTTTACAACTTGAGGGTAGACAGTACAAAGACAATACACTTTAATTCAGTAGGAATCAGAGGGCCCTGCTCCTTAGAGCTTACAATGTTATTTTTATGTTTTTTTATACTCTTCTTCTACATATATCTTGTCTGGGTTATTTCTGTTACTCACATACTAAAACACTTCATCCAAAAAAATTAGTTCTGGAACAAAAACAGATCATAGTAATCATGGTTTGCTATCACCTGAGTCACAGCTGGTCTGTGTCATTCAGTTGTCTCAACAAGTCTTTGTTTGTATGTATGTTTATATGTTTGTTTGTATGTATGTATGTATGTTTGTTTGTATTTATGTTTGTATGTATGTATGTTTATATGCATGTTTGTTTGTATGTATGTGGCAGTGAAACTTCCTCTATATTATTCCATGTGCCAGCAGTGACGAAATCCTCTTGCAAAAATATGAAACATAATTTCCTCCCACTGACACCAATGATGGGGCACAATTCCTTTACTGACACCAATGATGGGGCACTATTCCTCCCAGTGACACCAATGATGGGGCACAATTCCTTTACTGACACCAATGATGGGGCACTATTCCTCCCAGTGACACCAATGATGGGGCACAATTCCTTTACTGACACCAATGATGGGGCACAATTCCTTTACTGACACCAATGATGAGACACTATTCTATCACTTGAACCATATAAATAGCGCCCGCATACACAAAAAAAGATTGCTTTTCAAATCTTAGAAGGCTACTCAAAAACACCGGATCTTAATAAGTAAATATGGGGATTTGGTCACACCATATGGCCATGCCGTGCTTAAACTGGCGGCCCTCCAGCTGTTGCAAAACTACAAGTCCCATGAGGCATTGCAAGGCTGACAGTTACAAGCATGACTCCTAAAGGCAGAGGCATGATGGGACTTGTAGTTCCGCAACAGCTGGAGGGCCACCAGTTTGAGATCCCTGGATTAAAGGATCGTTTTTCTTTTTAATAACAAACATGTCATACTTACCTCCACTGTGGAGCTCATTTTGCACAGACTGGCCCCTGAACATCCTCTTCTGGGGTCCCCTAGCGGCTCTCGCGGCTCCTCCCCCCATTAGATAACACCCAGGGAGAAGCGCTCTCCCGGGGGCAACCTTGCGGGCGCGCTCCTGAGTCCAGCATTTGCATCCACAGACACGAATGCCGGACTCGGCCCCGCTCCCGGTGCCCGTGTCATTGGATTTGATTGACAGCAGCGGGAGCCAATGGCTACGCTGCTATGAATCTATCCAATCAAGAGCCGAGATCCGTGGAGAGAGGGACAGCACGTCCTCGCCGTGCTGTCCCTCTCTCCACAGGGTCCCGGCTCTTGATTAAGGTGAAAAAACACAAACCTTTACAACTCCTTTAAGCCCACACTGTGCCAAAGTACCCCATTTTCAGTGGGTCCCACACTATTCATAGAATGAAAGATAAATCCCACGTCTCACAACCATGGAAGATACTCACTCCTTACATGGGAGATATGTGCTAGCTGCAGATTCCTCTGCTTAACCTTTCGCCGACCAGCCGCCGTCATTATACTGCGGCAGGTTGGCTCTCCTGTAGGCTCCCGCAGGTGTACGTCGATCTGTCCAAGGAGGATAGCGGGTCGGGCGGACTCCATGTTCACTGGCGGCCCACGATTGCGATGTACAGGGGCAGAACGGGGAACTGCCTATGTAAACAAGGCGATTCCCCGTTCTGCCTAGTAACATGTCAGAGATCTTCTGTTCCCAGTCATCTCGGTTATGTCCCAGTAAGCCCATCCCCCCCCACACAGTTAGAACACGCCCAGGGGACACACTTAACCCCTTGATCGCCCCCATTTTTATAGCACCGATCAATGTAATAATGTCACTGGTCCCCACAAAGTGTCATTTGGGGTCAGATTTGTCCGCGGCAATGTCACAGTCCCACAAAAAAAAACAAAAAAACGCCGTATCGCAAAAAATGGCCTGGTCATTAAGGGGGTAAATACTTCCTGGGCTGAAGTGGTTAAACTGTTTTATACAGGGACTCCTCCTATAACTACTTTCTGGTGGACACTGATAATGAAGTATTGGGGTGGGAGAGCGGGGTACTCCACCCAGAGAGTCTGGTCAGGTCTTAATATGTAACAAATAAACAAATGGGGTACTTTGGCGCAGTGCTGGGCTTAAGCACCGTATGGCCATATGTGTGACTAAATCCCCATATTTACTTACTAAGATCCGGTGTTTTTAAGTAGCCTTGCAAGATTTGAAAAGCAACCTTATTTTGTATATGTGTGCGCTATTTATATGGTTCAAGTTCTATATTGGTCTTTATAGCAGCACCAACCTTAGAAATGTATGTTTAGGGTGTCCCCCCCCCCCCCAATCTTTTGTTTGTTACTATTCTATCACTGACACCAATGATAGGGCACTATTCCTCCCACTGACACTAATGATGGGGCACTATTCCTCCCACTGACACTAATGATGGGGCACTATTCCTCCCACTGACACCAATGATAAGGTACTAGTTCTCCCACTGATACCAATGATGGGGCACTATCCCTACCACTGACACTAATGATGGGGCACTATTCCTCCCACTGACACCAATGATAAGGTACTAGTTCTCCCACTGATACCAATGATGGGGCACTATCCCTACCACTGATACCAATGATGGGGCACTATCCCTACCACTGACACTAATGATGGGGCACTATTCCTCCCACTGATACCAATGATGGGGCACTATCCCTACCACTGACACTATTGATGGGACACTATTCCTCCTACTGACACCAATGATGGGGCACTATTCCTCCCACTGATGTGGAACTATTTCTTCCACTGACACCAATGATGGGGCACTGTTCCTTCCACTGACACCAATGATGAGGCACTATTCCTTCCAAGACACCAATGACAGGGCACTATTCCTCCCACTGATCGGGAACTATTTCTTCCACTGATACCAATGATAAGGTACTAGTTCTCCCACTGATACCAATGATGGGGCACTATCCCTACCACTGACACTAATGATGGGGCACTATTTCTCCCACTGATGGGGCACTATCCCTACCACTGACACTATTGATGGGGCACTATTCCTCCCACTGATACCAATGATGGGGCACTATCCCTACCACTGATACCAATGATGGGGCACTATCCCTACCACTGATACCAATGATGGGGCACTATTCCTCCCACTGATACCAATGATGGGGCACTATCCCTACCACTGATACCAATGATGGGGCACTATCCCTACCACTGATACCAATGATGGGGCACTATCCCTACCACTGATACCAATGATGGGGCACTATTCCTCCCACTGATACCAATGATGGGGCACTATTCCTCCCACTGATACCAATGATGGGGCACTATTCCTCCCACTGATACCAATGATGGGGCACTATTCCTCCCACTGATACCAATGATGGGGCACTATCCCTACCACTGACACTATTGATGGGACACTATTCCTCCTACTGACACCAATGATGGGGCACTATCCCTACCACTGATACCAATGATGGGGCACTATTCCTTCCACTGATACCAATGATGGGGCACTATCCCTACCACTGATACCAATGATGGGGCACTATTCCTCCCACTGATACCAATGATGGGGCACTATTCCTCCCACTGATACCAATGATGGGGCACTATCCCTACCACTGACACTATTGATGGGACACTATTCCTCCTACTGACACCAATGATGGGGCACTATCCCTACCACTGATACCAATGATGGGGCACTATTCCTTCCACTGATACCGTTGGTGAGCTATTCCTGGAATATAACACTGAATCTTATATAAGAATTACTAAGGGTTTGTGTAATGACAGGAGGCAGAGGACGCATCATTCTGACAAAGAAGGAGTTGAGATAACTTTACCGGACGTCAATAAAATCACAACAGTTACAGGGGGAACTTTGTGAAATGACCTTGTACAGTCTCTGATTCCACCATTTCTGTCTCCTCTCCTCCTAGTGATTATAGGACAGTGCAGTCCGCAAATTGTAACAATAAACGTCCAATTTTCAATGAAGTGGAAGCAATCCGTGTCCTCATGTAAATGACCCGGCACCACTGTGAACAATCCCATCCACTCAGTGTGACACCATGTGACCACAAAGGGAACTCACTATACGTTTGACGCTTTTGAAGACACTAATTACCTTACAAAATCCTAAGTATTCCGGAATGTAGGTTTGAAGTTTGCAGCAGAAGAGTGGAGCTTGATAAAGACTGTATGATGACACGGAAGGAGACAGGATCAGAGGAGATGGTAATCTATCAAAACTGAATTTAAATTCATTCTGTGGGAATAGGGCATAATCAAATATATTTTTAGGCTATATTTTCAGCAAATTAAATTCTATTTATAAAAATAAAAAACAGTTGAATGCGGAAAATACTGCATTATTGCCACTAGATGGAGCCGAGGAGCATGCTTAATGCATTCTATGCATTAAGGTGAAAAACCTTCTGTAGTGCAGCAGCCCCCCCAGAGCCCCCCCCCCCCCCTTTTACTTACCTGAACTCGATCGTTCCAGCCGGGGGGCGGGGCCCACTCCCGCTGTCTGTGTCAATGGTCGCAGCAGCAGCAGGACTCGGGAGCGCGCCCACACAAGTGCCCCCCAGGGAATGCGGGTCTCCGTGGGGGCACTCGAGAAGAGGAGGAGCCCGGAGCGCGACTGGGGGACCCCAGAAGAGGAGGATCGGGGGGCTACACTGTGCAAAACTCTTGCACAGAGGAGGTAAGTATGATATGTTTGTTATTTAAAAAAAAAACCCTTCAGAACCCCTTTAAGTCCCGTGATACTCAGCGCCATCTAGTGGCCATAATGCAGTATTCTCCGTATTACCTCTGTTCTTTGCAGATCCAATGTTATTCATTGAAAAAAAAAACACAATTGAATGGGGAACATACTGCATTATGGCCACTAGATGGCAATGAGGAGCATGCTTATGATCCATGATACTCATCGCCATCAAGTGGCCATGATGCAGTAGTTTCCATATTACCTATATTCTTTGCAGATCAAATGTTATTCATTAAAAAAAAAAACAATTGAATGGGGAACATACTGCATTATGGCCACTAGATGGCGCTGAGGAGCATGCTTATGTCCCATGTTACTCATTGCCATCTAGTGGCCATGATGCAGTATTCATATTATCTATATTCTTTGCAGATCAAATGCTATTCATTAAAAAAAAAAAAAACACAATTGAATGAGGAACATACTGCATTATGACCACTAGATGGCTCTGAGGAGCATGCTTATGTCCCATGATACTTATCGCCATCTAGTGGCCATGATGCAGTATTCATATTACCTACATCCTTTGCAGATCAAATGTTATTCATTAAAAAAACACAATTACATGGGGAACATACGTACTGCATTATGGCCACTAGATGTCGCTAAGGAGCATGCTTACGTCCCATGATACTCAGCGCCATCTAGGGGCCATAATGCCTTATTCTCTGTATTACCCCTATTTTTAGCAGATCAAATGTTATTCATTGAAAAAAAAACACAATTAAATGGGGAATATACTGCATTATGGCCACTAGATGGCAATGAGGAGAATGCTTATGATCCATGATACTCATCGCCATCAAGTGGCCATGATGCAGTAGTTTCCATATTACCTATATTCTTTGCAGATCAAATGCTAGTCATAAAAAACAAAAAACAAAACATAATTGAATGAGGAACATACGGCATTATGGCCACTAGATGGCGCTGAGGAGCATGCTTATGTCCCGTGTTACTCATTGCCATCTAGTGGCCATGATGCTGTATTCATATTACCTATATTCTTTGCAGATCAAATGTTATTCATTAAAAAAACACAATTACATGGGGAACATACGGCATTATGGCCACTAGATGGCTCTGAGGAGCATGCTTATGTCCCATGATACTTATCGCCATCTAGTGGCCATGATGCAGTATTCATATTACCTACATCCTTTGCAGATCAAATGTTATTCATTAAAAAAAAAACAATTAAATGGGGAACATACGTACTGCATTATGGCCACTAGATGTCGCTGAGGAGCATGCTTACGTCCCATGATACTCAGCGCCATCTAGGGGCCATAATGCCTTACTCTCTGTATTACCTCTATTCTCTGCAGATCAAATGTTCATTGAAAGAAAAAAACCGTGTGAGTGGGGAATATACTGTATTCAATGAATAGCATTTGTGAGGAGCGTGCTTATGTCCCATGAAACTGAGCGCCATCTAGTGTCCATAATGCCGTATTCTCTGTATTTCCTATATTCTTTGCAAATCTATTGGCCATAATGCAGTGTTTTCCCCCTTCACACTTTTTTTTGTACGAGGAATAACATGTGATCTGCAAAGAATAGAGGTAATACAGTAAATACTGCATTATGGTCAATAGATGGCGCTGAGTATCATGGGACATAAGCATGCTCCTCAACTCCATCTAGTGGATCCCACATTCAATTGTTTTTCAATGAATAACATTTGATCTGCAGAGAATATAGGCTGAGAACATTTTGTCCTGGTCACACACGCGCTGGACAAACAACTATGTGAAGTTTCTATCAATACACCCCAAGATGTGGATTATCACATTGAATGGAGCAGATTGTTCTCCGTGGTGAAGGATCATTTACATGACGACATAAATAGATTGTTTCTACATGAAATAAGTTGGACATGTATTACAATTTGTGGACTGCAGTGTTATATGTTTATTAGAAGGATACTTTTTGTACAGTGCCTTGAAAAAGTATTCACACCCCTTGATATTTTCCACATTTTGTCATGAAGAAAAACCTTCCACAGCTGCAAGTCTTTTTGGGGATGTCTCTACCAGCTTTGCACATCTAGAGAGGGACATTTTTGCCCATTCTTCTTCTTTGTAAAATATCTCAAGCTCTGTCAGATTGGATGGAGAGCGTCTGTGAACAGCAATTTTCAAATCTTGCCACAGATTCTCAATTGGATTTAGGTCTGGACTGTGACTGGGCCATTCTAACACATGAATATGCTTTGATGTAAACCATTCCATTGTAGCTCTGGCTGTATGTTTCGGGTCGTTGTCCTGCTGGAAGGTGAACCTCCACCCCAGTCTAAAGTCTTTTGCAGACTCTAACAGGTTTTATTCTAAGATTGCCCTGTATTTGGCTCCATCCATCTTCCCATCAACTCTGACCAGCTTCCCTGTCCCTGCTGAAGAAAGAGCATCCCCACAACATGATGCCACCACCATGTTTCACAGTGTGGATGGTGTGTTCAGGGTGATGTGCAGTGTTAGTTTTCCGCCACACATAGCGTTTTGTTTTTAGGCCAAAAAGTTACATTTTTGTCTCATCTGACCAGATCACTTTCTTCCACATGTTTGCTGTGTCCCCCACATGGCTTCTCACAAACTGCAAACAGGACTTCTTATGGCTTCTCTTTCAACAATGTCTTTCTTCTTGTCACTCTTCCATAAAGGTCAGATTTGTGGAGTGCAGGACTAATAGTTGTCCTGTGGACAGATTCTCCCACCTGAGCTGTGGATATCTGCAGCTCCTCCAGAGTTATCATGGGCCTCTTGGCTGCTTCTCAGAATGTTCTCCTTGCCCGGCCTGTCAGTTTAGGTGGACGGCCATGTCTTGGTAGGTTTGTAGTTGTGCCATACTCTTTCCATATTCGGATGATGGATTGAACAGAGCTCTGTGAGATGTTCAAAGCTTGGGATATTTTTTTTATAACCCAACCCTGCTTTAATCGTCTCCACAACTTTATCCCTGACCTGTCTGGTATGCTTCTTGGGCTTCATGATGCTGTTTGTTCACTAAGGTTCTCTTACAAACCTCTGAGGGCTTCACAGAACAGCTGTATTTATACTGAGATTAAATTACACACAAGTGGACTCTATTTACTAATTAGGTGACTTCTGAAGGCAATTCCACTAGATTTTAGTTAGGGGTATCAGAGTAAAGGGGGCTGAATATAAATGTACCCCACACTTTTCACATATTTATTTGTAGAAAATTTAGAAAGCCATTTATCATTTTTCTTCCACTTCACAATTATGTGCCACTTTGTGTTGACCTATCACATGAAATCCCAATAAAAATACATTTACGTTTTTGGTTGTAACATGAAAAAATGTGGAAAATTTCCGGGGGTATGAATACTTTTTCAAGGCACTGTATATTCCATGTTATGCAGCATTTTCCCCCTTCACTCTTTTTTTTTTTTTCTAATGAATAACATTTGATCTGCAAAGAATAAAGGTAATACTGTGAATATTGTATTATGGCCACTAGATGGCGCTGAGTATCATGGGACATAAGAATGCTCCTCAACTCCATCTAGTGGCCATAATGCAGTATTTTCCCCATTAAATTATTGTTTTTTTTGGACAACTATCGTCACATCAAAGAATCCTTTTAGTGTGTTGTATGTTATGACCTTGGTGAGGGTATAAAATGAAGGGGAAAGAGGTTGCACTGTATTATATTTATTGCACTGCATTTATGCTCCCCATCAAAGTCCCCCCTAACATCTGAGTTCCTACTTACTTTGAAGTCCCCATCAATGTCCCCCCCCCTTCCATCAGAGTCCCCCTTATATTGTAGTACCCACTGGACTCTTCCCTTACATTGGAGTCCTCATCAGATCGGCTTTATACCAGAGTCCCTATCAAGGCCCCCCTTACATCTGAATCCCCCCTTACATTGGAGTCCCATACAGAGTTCCACTTTACATCAGAGTCCCCATCAAAGTCTTCCCTTACATCAGGGCCCCCCTACTTTACAGCCCCCTCCCCCTTACAGAGTCCCCATCAAAGTCTTCCCTTACATCAGGGCCCCCCTACTTTAGAGCCCCCTCCCCCTTACAGAGTCCCCATCACAGTCCCCCCCTTACATTAGAGCCCCCACTTACAGAGTCCCCATCAGAGACTCCCCTTACATCAGAGACTCCTCTTGCATTAGAGTCCCCAACAGAGATTCCCCATTACATTAGAGCCCCCTCCCCCTTACAGAGTCTCTATCAGATTTCCCCTTTTCATCAGAGCCCCCACTTACAGAGTCCTCATCAGGGTCTCTCTTACATCAGAGCCCCCACTTACAGAGTCCACATCAGTGTCTCCCCTTACATCAGAGTCCCCATCAGAGACTCCCCTTACATCAGAGTCCCCATCAGAGACTCCTCTTACATCAGAGTCCCCATCAGAGACTCCCCTTACATCAGAGTCCCCATCAGAGACTCCCCTTACATCAGAGTCCCCATCAGAGACTCCCCTTACATCAGAGTCCCCATCAGAGACTCCCCTTACATCAGAGTCCCCATCAGAGACTCCCCTTACATCAGAGTTCCCATCAGGATCTCTCTTACGTCAGAGCCCCCACTTACAGAGTCCCCATCAGAGACTCCTCTTACATTAGAGTCCCCATCAAAGACTCCTCTTACATTAGAGTCCCCATCAGAGACCCCCCTTACATCAGAGTTCCCATCAGGGTCTCTCTTACATCAGAGCCCCCACTTACAGAGTCCCGATCAGTGTCTCCCCTTACATCAGAGACCCCATCAGGGTCTCTTACATCAGAGCCCCCACTTACAGAGTCCCCATCAGAGTCTCCCCTTACATCAGAGACTCCTCTTACATTAGAGTCCCCATCAGAGACTCCTCTTACATCAGAGTTCCCATCAGGGTCTCTCTTACATCAGAGCCCCCACTTACAGAGTCCCCATCAGTGTCTCCTCTTACATCAGAGTCCCCATCAGAGACTCCTGTTACATCAGAGTCCCCATCAGGGTCTCTCTTACATTAGAGTCCCCACTTACAGAGTCCCAATTAGAGTTTCTCTTACATCAGAAGGAAACATAAAATCTAGCAGTGGGCTGGATTTGGCCCCCGGGCCGCAGTTTGGACACCTCTGCTTTAAAGGGAAGTTTTCTTCCAGCAGAACCCTTGTAGAGAGAATTCATAGACCGGATTCCTGTGGTGGAAGAATAACCTTCCCTGTCATCCTATAAACACACAATGATAAGATATTCATAGAAACACAAAGATGAGGTTTTGATTTTGGAACCTGTCGGGTCCTGTCCGCTCCGATGAGGAGAATGAATATTAATGACCCGGCCCGATCTTCATGTCTTGGATCATTTTCTTGCAGGTTAGCGGGGAGGTGAGATCACCAGGAAAGATAGAGACAATGACCTCACCCCCCACAGGCCGGGAGGGGGGATGGGCTATGGACACTTTTTTTTTATTGGGGGACAATAAAAAGAAAATCCTAAATTCTCCTTGCCATGGACCTTTGACTAGGCCGAGATGATGTCATCAGTCTGCTGCGGGCAGGAAGAAGCATTTCCTCAGTCTTCTCTTCTCTCTCTCAGTGATCAGACTGTACATTGGAATTCAAATCGAGTTTTTCAAATTCCATTCGAATTTAAATCAAATTTATTCTATTCAAA
Organism: Lithobates clamitans; assembly: GCA_037952925.1. Taxonomy (NCBI): domain Eukaryota; kingdom Metazoa; phylum Chordata; class Amphibia; order Anura; family Ranidae; genus Lithobates; species Lithobates clamitans. Next base: position 13,624 of record JBBGZY010001446.1, on the reverse strand, counting down.
ATTTTAATTTTGGAAGATGGTTATATTCTTTCTATTCTATTCTATTGTTTTTCTATTTTATTTTTTTATTTTCTATTCTATTCTATCTAATCTTTTCAATTTGAATTTATTCTATTCAAATTTTGGAAAATGGTTATGTTTCCTTTTATATTATATTTTATTATTTTCTATTCTATTCTGTTTTATTCTAATCGAATGCAAATTTATTCTATTCTGAGTTTGAATTTCAGAAGGTGGTTATATTTTATTTGTTTATTTTCTATTCTAGTTTATTCTGTTCTATTATTTTCTATTCTATTTTGTTCGGTTTTACTCTATTAATTTAAATAGTATTCTGTCACTTTTTTTTCTATTTATTTTCTATTCTAGTCTTTTTTGTTTTGTATTCTATCCTGTTTTACTCTATTATATTCTATTCTTTTATGTTCTATAATATTCTTTTCTATTCTATTCCTTTTTTTCTATTCTATTTAATTCTCTCTGGAAATTCGAATTTGATTCGAAAACTATTCAAATTCGATTAAAAAACTATTCAAATTTGAATTTCAGAAGATGGTTAGATTTTATTTGTTTATTTTCTATTCTATTTTGTTCTGTTTTACTCTATTCTTTCATTTTCTATTTTGTATTCTGTTCTATTTTACTCTATTATACTCTATTCTTTTATTTTCTATTATACTTTTTTCTATTCTATTCATTTTTTCTATTCTATTTCATTCTCTCTGGAAATTCGAATTCTATTCAAAAAACTATTTGAATTTTGATTTGAAAACTATTCAAATTCGAATGTCAGAAGATGATTATATTTTATTCGTTTATTTTTTATTGTATTTTTTTCTTTTCGTTTATTTTCTATTCTATTTTGTGCTGTTTTTCTTTTATTTTCTATTCTGTCCCTTTTTTTTCTATTTTCTATTCTATTCTTTTTTATTTTGTATTCTGTTCTGTTTTTACTCTATTATATTCTATTCTTTTATTTTCTATGATATTCTTTTCTATTCTATTCCTTTTTTTCTATTCTATTTTATTCTCTCTGGAAATTCGAATTCGATTAGAAAGCTATTCGAATTTCGATATGAAAACTATTTAAATTCGAATTTCAGAAGATGGTTATATTTTATTCTTTTATTTTCTATTCTGTCCCTTTTTTTTTCTATTCATTTTTTTTTCTATTTTCCATTCTATTCTTTTTTATTTTGTATTCTGTTTTACTCTATTATATTCTTTTATTTTCTATTCTGTTCCTTTTTTTCTATTCAATTCTTTTTCTATTTTCCATTCTATTCTTTTTTATTTTCTATTCTGTTTTACTCTATTATATTCTATTCTTTTATTTTCTATTATATTAATTTTTTCTATTCTATTTATTCTCTCTGGAAATTCGAATTTGATTCTAAAACTATTCAAATTTTAATTTCAGAAGATGGTTATATTTTATTTGTTTATTTTCTATTCTATTTTAACCTTTTTTGTTCTGTTTTACTCTATTCTTTATTTTATATTCTGTCCCTTTTTTCTCTATTCTATTTTATTCTTTTCTATTCCTTTTTTCTATTCTATTCTGTCTGGAAATTCGAATTAGATTTGAAAACTATTCGAATTTCGATTAGAAAACTCATTAATTCGAAAACTATTCAAATTTGATGTGAAAACTATTTGAATTAAAATTTCATCTGAAATTTTGATTAGTTATATCGGATTCATTTAAAATCCACTGACACCGTCCTCTGCCCTACTGACACCGTCCTCTGCCCTACTGACACCGTCCTCTGCCCTTCTGACACCGTCCACTGCCCTACTGACACCGTTCACTGTTCCACTGACACCGTCCACTGCCCTACTGACACCGTCCACTGCCCTACTGACACCGTCCTCTGCCCTACTGACACCGTCCTCTGCCCTACTGACACCGTCCTCTGCCCTACTGACACCGTCCTCTGCCCTACTGACACCATCCTCTGCCCTACTGACACCGTCCTCTGCCCTACTGACACCGTCCTCTGCCCTACTGACACCGTCCACTGCTCCACTGACACCGTCCACTGTTCCACTGACACCGTTCACTGCCCTACTGACACCGTCCACTGTTCCACTGACACCGTTCACTGCTCTACTGACACCGTCCTCTGCCCTACTGACACTGTCCTCTGCCCTACTAACACTGTCCACTGTTCCACTGACACCGTTCACTGCTCTACTGACACCGTCCTCTGCCCTACTGACACTGTCCTCTGCCCTACTGACACCGTCCACTGCCCTACTGACACTGTTTCACTTACACCTTCCACTGCCCTACTGACACCGCCCACTGACACCGTTCACTGCCTTACTGACACCGTCGTCTGCTCTACTGACACCGTCGTCTGCTCTACTGACACCGTCCACTGCCCTACTGACACCGTCCACTGCCCTACTGACACCGTCCTCTGCCCTACTGACACCATACTCTGCCCTACTGCCACCGTCCACTGCCCTACTGACACCGTCCACTGCCTTACTGACACCGCCCACTGCCCTGCTGACACCGCCCACTGCCCTACTGACACCGTCGTCTGCTCTACTGACACCGTCGTCTGCTCTACTGACACCATCCACTGCCCTACTGACACCGTCCTCTGCCCTACTGACACCGTCCTCTGCCCTACTGACACCGTCCACTGCCCTACTGACACCGTCCACTGTTCCACTGACACCGTCCACTGCCCTACTGACACCGTCCTCTGCCCTGCTGACACCATCCACTGCTCTGCTGACACTGTCCTCTGCCCTACTGACACCGTCCACTGTTCCACTGACACCGTCCACTGTTCCACTGACACCGTTCACTGCTCTACTGACACCGTCCACTGCCCTACTGACACCGTCCACTGCCCTACTGACACCGTCCTCTGCCCTACTAACACCGTCCACTGCCCTACTGACACCGTCCACTGTTCCACTGACACCGTCCACTGCCCTACTGACACCGTCAACTGCCCTACTGACACTGTCCACTGACACGGTCCTCTGCCCTACTGACACTGTCCACTGACACGGTCCTCTGCCCTACTGACACCGTCCTCTGCCCTACTGACACTGTCCACTGACACCATCCTCTGCCCTACTGACACCGTCCACTGCCCTACTGAAACCGTCCACTGACACCGTCCTCTGCCCTACTGACACCACCCACTGTTCCACTGACACCGTTCACTGCCTTACTGATACCGTCCACTGCCCTGACACCGTCCTCTGCTCTACTGACACCATACTCTGCCCTACTGACACCATCCACTACCCTACTGACACCATCCACTGCTCTACTGACACCGTCCTCTGCTCTACTGACACCGTCCTCTGCCCTGCTGACACCATCCACTGCCCTACTGACACCGTCCTCTGCCCTACTGACACCGTCCTCTGCCCTACTGACACCATCCACTGCCCTACTGACACCATCCACTGCTCTACTGACACCGTCCTCTGCCCTACTGACACCATCCACTGCTCTACTGACACTGTCCACTGTCCTACTGACACCGCCCACTGTTCCACTGACACTGTTCATTGCCTTACTGATACCACCCACTGCCCTACTGACACCGTCCTCTGCTCTACTGACACCGTCCACTGCCCTACTGACACCATCCACTGCCCTACTGACACCATCCACTGCTCTACTGACACCGTCCTCTGCCCTACTGACACCATCCACTGCTCTACTGACACTGTCCACTGTTCCACTGACACTGTTCATTGCCTTACTGATACCACCCACTGCCCTACTGACACCATCCACTGCCCTACTGACACCATCCACTGCTCTACTGACACCGTCCTCTGCCCTACTGACACCATCCACTGCTCTACTGACACCGCCCACTGTTCCACTGACACTGTTCATTGCCTTACTGATACCACCCACTGCCCTACTGACACCGTCCTCTGCTCTACTGACACCGTCCACTGCCCTACTGACACCATCCACTGCCCTACTGACACCATCCACTGCTCTACTGACACTGTCCACTGCTCTACTGACACCGCCCACTGTTCCACTGACACCGTTCATTGCCTTACTGATACCACCCACTGCCCTACTGACACCGTCCTCTGCTCTACTGACACTGTCCACTGCTCTACTGACACCGCCCACTGTTCCACTGACACCGTTCATTGCCTTACTGATACCACCCACTGCCCTACTGACACCGCCCACTGTTCCACTGACACCGTCCACTGCCCTACTGACACCGTCCACTGCCCTACTGACACCGTACTCTGCCCTACTGACACCGTCCTCTGCCCTACTGACACCGTCCACTGCCCTACTGACACCGTCCACTGCCCTACTGACACCGTCCTCTGCCCTACTGACACCGTCCACTGTTCCACTGACACCGTCCACTGTTACCGCCCACTGCCCTACTGACACCAATCTCTGCTGATATACACATGTGTGTTTGTACTCCAGGTTGCACACCATAATGCAATAGGCTGCACACACCTATGGTATGAACGGAACCTAAATGTATTATCATTCGCATTGAGCGAAACGGAATGTTCCTAAAAACGGGAGTCCAACTTTTGCCACATTGTATCAGATTGAATAGAGTGGGTGAAATCAATGGGGTTGAAGTCATGGGCTTTGTACGTCTCATGGGGGTTTAGAAGCTCCGATCAGCTTCGTCTTGGACCACGTTGTTCTTATTATTTCATGGGTTTTTTTCACAGAAAGAAAAAGAAGATGGACACCACAAGAAAAGTATAAGACACCAGGAGTAATGAAATTCACAAAAAAATACGAAAAAAAAAAAAACAAAACACGAATATTGAGAGAAATAAATGAAATAAAAGGTCTTTGTACCAAGAGATTTTTTTTTTTAATTTGTCAAGAATCTTTATGGTGTAAACTCCCAACAAAGTCATCGAGATCTTTAAACAGGTGTGGTGTCACTGAACCATACTGTGGTGTCACTGAACCGTACTGTGGTGTCACTGAACCATACTGCTGTCCACCCAAAATCACTTTGATTTTGCATAGACTTGGCCTTTACAATCCCCACCTTGAATGCTGTATTAGCGGCATAGAAGTCCCAGAACGAAGCTGGGTGCAGAATAATGAAGAATGGGATGGGTGGGGGAGGGGGGAAGTCCCTCTCTACCAGCCACTCTGATTATATCTCCCATGGGAGACCTTTTTCACCAGAACACCGATAATCCCCAAACAATGAAGCAGCTGGTATAGCAGAGCTCAGGAAACAGCAACACTGCTAATATGGAGCATCCCATGGCTGGAGGGATGTACAGTGGACAGGCAGCACTGACACCGCTTATTTAAAAGCTGAATTCTACTAAAATGTGGGCTTCGAAGCAGAACCTCAAGCAAAAATATGTATTTAATTATAGTGTGTGTATATGTATATATATTTTTTTAAATATAATTTTTTATTTATTTTCAAATATATAAAAACACACACTTACTGCAAGCTAAAATTAGGCTTGCAGTTCTAGCTACTCCGCTTGAGTGCTTTGGTCATAAAATACTTCCTCCCAGTCTGAATATAGATCTCAGATATTCCAACCGCTGATAACAACAAACAAGACAATACTCGTTTGGTTGCTGAACATGGACTCTTTTATTTGAGATGACACACAAATATATACAGCAGGCTGACAATACAAACTGTAACCAGAAACCTAATTAACATGAGCTAGTTATCAAATCATTTACCCAGACTTGGTGACTCAGAGATCTGACCTTTCAGGGTAGACTTGCCGTCTCCTCACTCAGCTTACTATACACATAAGTATAAACACATCCCCAATAGTTTGCTAGGAGACAAAGGTGTGTTAATGAGCACAATAAACTATTGGATGAAAGACCCGGGCTTTCCAGATCTCATTAATCAGCATTCCGTTCACATACATCTGTCCCCTGAGTCCCAAGCTGACAGAGACCATCATGGCCTCCTTAATAATCTCCTTTTGCATTACATAACAGAATATCTTCCTAAATGCTTGTAGCTCCCTCAAATGCCAGGGCCCATAGTCCGTAGGCAAGAGGCTAGCATTCAGTCCCCTCCAAAAGCCTCTGTCCCGGGTAAGTCTGTCACACCTCTGATCTCTGCATTACTACTTACCTCTGATCTCTGCATTACTACTTACCTCTGATCTCTGTATTACTACTTACCTCTGATCTCTGAATTACTACTTACCTCTGATCTCTGTACTTCTACTTACCTCTGATCTCTGAATTACTACTTACCTCTGATCTCTGCATTACTACTTACCTCTGATCTCTGTATTACTACTTACCTCTGATCTATGAATTACTACTTACCTCTGATCTCTGAATTACTACTTACCTCTGATCTCTGAATTACTACTTACCTCTGATCTCTGTACTTCTACTTACCTCTGATCTCTGAATTACTACTTACCTCTGATCTCTGTACTACTACTTACCTCTGATCTATGAATTACTACTTACCTCTGATCTCTGAATTACTACTTACCTCTGATCTCTGAATTACTACTTACCTCTGATCTCTGTACTTCTACTTACCTCTGATCTCTGAATTACTACTTACCTCTGATCTCTGTACTACTACTTACCTCTGATCTCTGTACTACTACTTACCTCTGATCTATGAATTACTACTTACCTCTAATCTCTGAATTACTACTTACCTCTGATCTCTGAATTACTACTTACCTCTGATCTCTGTATTACTACTTACCTCTGAATTACTACTTACCTCTGATCTCTGAATTACTACTTACCTCTGATCTCTGCATTACTACTTACCTCTGATCTCTGCATTACTACTTACCTCTGATCCCTGAATTACTACTTACCTCTGATCTCTGAATTACTATTTACCTCTGATCTCTGAATTACTACTTACCTCTGATCTCTGCATTACTACTTACCTCTGATCCCTGAATTACTACTTACCTCTGATCTCTGAATTACTACTTACCACTGATCCCTAAATTACTACTTACCTCTGATCTCTGAATTACTACTTACCTCTGAATTACTACTTACCTCTGATCTCTGAATTACTACTTACCTCTGATCTCTGCATCACTACTTACCTGTGAATTACTACTTACCTCTGATCTCTGTATTACTACTTACCTCTGAATTACTACTTACCTCTGATCTCTGCATTACTACTTACCTCTGATCTCTGAATTACTACTTACCTCTGATCCCTGAATTACTACTTACCTCTGATCTCTGAATTACTACTTACCACTGATCCCTAAATTACTACTTACCTCTGATCTCTGAATTACTACTTACCTCTGATCTCTGAATTACTACTTACCTCTGATCTCTGCATCACTACTTACCTCTGAGTTACTACTTACCTCTGATCTCTGTATTACTACTTACCTCTGATCTCTTTTTTACTACTTACCTCTGATCTCTGCTTTACTACTTACCTCTGATCTCTGCATTACTACTTACCTCTGATCTCTGTTTTACTACTTACCTCTGATCTCTGTTTTACTACTTACCTCTGATCTCTGCATTACTACTTACCTCTGATCTCTGAATTACTACTTACCTCTGATCTCTGAATTACTACTTACCTCTGATCTCTGTATTACTACTTACCTCTGATCTCTGCATCACTACTTACCTCTGATCTCTGCATTACTACTTACCTCTGATTTCTGTATTACTACTTACCTCTTGTAAGGAAAGGTCCCACACCCTGCTTGAGTGCTTTTGTCATATACCGCTTCCTCCCAGTCTGAATATAGATATCAGATATTCCAACCGCTAACAACCAAAAAACAAGACAATACTCGTTTGGTTGCTGAACATGGACTGTTTTATTTAATAGTCCAGTAGGCAAGAGGCTAGAATTTAGTCCCCTCCAAAAGCCTCTGTCCCGGGTGAGTCTGTCACACCTCTGCTCTCTATATTACTACTTACCTCTGACCTCTGCATTACTACTTACCTCTGATCTCTGTATTACTACTTACCTCTGATCTCTGTATTACTACTTACCTCTGATCTCTGCATTACTACTTACCTCTGATCTCTGCATTACTACTTACCTCTGATCTTTGTATTACTACTTACCTCTGAATTACTACTTACCTCTGATCTCTGTTTTACTACTTACCTTTGAATTACTGACTCCTGGCTCAGTACTCCTGACCCCTGCACCTATCATATTTGTGTTTTTCTGACCCCTGAATTCTTCTGAAATAGGAGATGATATAAAAGCACCTGTACTCAGGTAATGACACATCTTTCCTCCCATGTTGGTCAGGTAGGTCTCCTCCCATGTTGGTCAGGTAGGTCTCCTCCTACGTTGGTCAGGTAGGTCTCCTCCCACGTTGGTCAGGTAGGTCTCCTCCCACATTGGTCAGGTAGGTCTCCTCCCATGTTGGTCAGGTAGGTCTCCTCCCACGTTGGTCAGGTAGGTCTCCTCCCACGTTGGTCAGGTAGGTCTCCTCCCACGTTGGTCAGGTAGGTCTCCTCCCATGTTGGTGAGGTAGGTCTCCTCCCACATTGGTCAGGTAGGTCACCTCCCACGTTGGTCAGGTAGGTCTTCTCCCACGTTGGTCAGGTAGATCTCCCCCCACGTTGGTCAGGTAGGTCTCCTCCCACGTTGGTGAGGTAGGTCTCCTCCCACGTTGGTCAGGTAGGTCTCCTCCCACGTTGGTCAGGTAGGTCTCCTCCCCTGTTGGTCAGGTAGGTCTCCTCCCACGTTGGTCAGGTAGGTCACCTCCCACGTTGGTGAGGTAGGTCTCCTCCCACGTTGGTCAGGTAGGTCTCCTCCCCTGTTGGTCAGGTAGGTCTCCTCCCACGTTGGTCAGGTAGGTCACCTCCCACGTTGGTCAGGTAGGTCTCCTCCCACGTTGGTGAGGTAGGTCTCCTCCCACGTTGGTCAGGTAGGTCTCCTCCCACGTTGGTCAGGTAGGTCTCCTCCCACGTTGGTCAGGTAGGTCTCCTCCCACGCTGGTCAGGTAGGTCTCCTCCCACATTGGTCAGGTAAGTCTCCTCCCACGTTGGTCAGGTAGGTCTCCTCCCATGTTGGTCAGGTAGGTCTCCTCCCATGTTGGTCAGGTAAGTCTCCTCCCACATTGGTCAGGTAGGTCTCCTCCCACGTTGGTCAGGTAGGTCTCCTCCCATGTTGGTGAGGTAGGTCTCCTCCCACGTTGGTCAGGTAGGTCTCCTCCCACGTTGGTCAGGTAGGTCTCCTCCCATGTTGGTCAGGTAGGTCTCCTCCCATGTTGGTCAGGTAAGTCTCCTCCCACGTTGGTCAGGTAGGTCTCCTCCCATGTTGGTCAGGTAGGTCTCCTCCCACGTTGGTCAGGTAGGTCTCCTCCCATGTTGGTGAGGTAGGTCTCCTCCCACGTTGGTCAGGTAGGTCTCCTCCCATGTTGGTCAGGTAGGTCTCCTCCCACGTTGGTCAGGTAGGTCTCCTCCCACGTTGGTCAGGTAGGTCTCCTTCCATGTTGGTCAGGTAGGTCTCCTCCCACGTTGGTCAGGTAGGTGTAGGTCTCCTCCCACGTTGGTCAGGTAGGTGTAGGTCTCCTCCCACGTTGGTCAGGTAGGTCTCCTCCCATGTTGGTCAGGTAGGTCTCCTCCCACGTTGGTTAGGTAGGTCTCCTCCCACGTTGGTCAGGTAAGTCTCCTCCCATGTTGGTCAGGTAGGTCTCCTCCCATGTTGGTCAGGTAGGTCTCCTCCCACGTTGGTCAGGTAGGTCTCCTCCCATGTTGGTCAGGTAGGTCTCCTCCCACGTTGGTCAGGTAGGTCTCCTCCCATGTTGGTCAGGTAAGTCTCCTCCCCTGTTGGTCAGGTAGGTCTCCTCCCACGTTGGTCAGGTAGGTCTCCTCCCCTGTTGGTGAGGTAGGTCTCCTCCCACGTTGGTCAGGTAGGTCTCCTCCCACGTTGGTCAGGTAGGTCTCCTCCCCTGTTGGTCTGGTAGGTCTCCTCCCACGTTGGTCAGGTAGGTCTCCTCCCATGTTGGTCAGGTAGGTCTCCTCCCCTGTTGGTCAGGTAGGTCTCCTCCCACGTTGGTCAGGTAGGTCTCCTCCCACGTTGGTCAGGTAGGTCTCCTCCCACGTTGGTCAGGTAGGTCTCCTCCCACGTTGGTCAGGTAGGTCTCCTCCCACGTTGGTCAGGTAGGTCTCCTCCCACGTTGGTCAGGTAGGTCTCCTCCCACGTTGGTCAGGTAGGTCTCCTCCCACGTTGGTCAGGTAGGTCTCCTCCCACGTTGGTCAGGTAGGTCTCCTCCCACGTTGGTCAGGTAGGTCTCCTCCCACGTTGGTCAGGTAGGTCTCCTCCCACGTTGGTCAGGTAGGTCTCCTCCCATGTTGGTCAGGTAGGTCTCCTCCCATGTTGGTCAGGTAGGTCTCCTCCCACGTTGGTCAGGTAGGTCTCCTCCCACGTTGGTCAGGTAGGTCTCCTCCCATGTTGGTCAGGTAGGTCTCCTCCCATGTTGGTCAGGTAAGTCTCCTCCCACGTTGGTCAGGTAGGTCTCCTCCCATGTTGGTCAGGTAAGTCTCCTCCCACGTTGGTCAGGTAGGTCTCCTCCCATGTTGGTCAGGTAGGTCTCCTCCCACGTTGGTCAGGTAGGTCTCCTCCCATGTTGGTCAGGTAAGTCTCCCTCCCACGTTGGTCAGGTAGGTCTCCTCCCACGTTGGTCGGGTAGGTCTCCTCCCATGTTGGTCAGGTAAGTCTCCTCCCATGTTGGTCAGGTAGGTCTCCTCCCACGTTGGTCAGGTAGGTCTCCTCCCATGTTGGTGAGGTAGGTCTCCTCCCACGTTGGTCAGGTAGGTGTAGGTCTCCTCCCACGTTGGTCAGGTAGGTCTCCTCCCATGTTGGTCAGGTAGGTCTCCTCCCACGTTGGTTAGGTAGGTCTCCTCCCATGTTGGTCAGGTAAGTCTCCTCCCATGTTGGTCAGGTAGGTCTCCTCCCACGTTGGTCAGGTAGGTCTCCTCCCATGTTGGTCAGGTAAGTCTCCTCCCATGTTGGTCAGGTAGGTCTCCTCCCATGTTGGTCAGGTAAGTCTCCTCCCATGTTGGTCAGGTAGGTCTCCTCCCATGTTGGTCAGGTAAGTCTCCTCCCATGTTGGTCAGGTAGGTCTCCTCCCCTGTTGGTCAGGTAGGTCTCCTCCCACGTTGGTCAGGTAGGTCTCCTCCCACGTTGGTCAGGTAGGTCTCCTCCCACGTTGGTCAGGTAGGTCTCCCACGTTGGTCAGGTAGGTCTCCTCCCACGTTGGTCAGGTAGGTCTCCTCCCACGTTGGTCAGGTAGGTCTCCTCCCACGTTGGTCAGGTAGGTCTCCTCCCACGTTGGTCAGGTAGGTCTCCTCCCATGTTGGTCAGGTAGGTCTCCTCCCACGTTGGTCAGGTAGGTCTCCTCCCACGTTGGTCAGGTAGGTCTCCTCCTCCTCCTCGCTATGACTGATGGAGGTGAGATCACCGGGACTGACCTCTCCCCTCCCCCAGCCTGTCCCTGGAGCCGCACACATCACACCTCGGAGAGGGACAATGAGGGGCGGCTGGGCGGGGCATGGGCGGGGTCACTGGTCACACACTTGGTCGCCCTCTTTACACATCTGGCATTTCGCGTGTACCAGAGGGCGGGGCCAGCGGCGCATCAATGAAAATGGGGCGTTACCCTCGGAGCAGCGACTGAAAGCTCATTGGCGGCGGGGAGGGGTAATGGGCAGGGTGTGCTGCGCTGGCTGGTCAGGCAGCAGCAGCTCACTGGGGCGGTGTTTTCTCCGGGGTGGAAGGGGATTGGTGGGGGCGGGTAAGGGCGTGGCCTGTGTGCTGTCAGTGTGATCGGGGTGGGTGTGAGGACGGCAGGCTGAGTCCGCTGTGTGCGATCACCTGAGAGCGGAGGAGAGACACCTACACCGGACAGGTACTTACCTCTGAGGGGGGGAGGGGCACCGTACACCCGGACAGGTACTTACCTCTGGAAGTGGGAGGGGCACTGTACACCTGCACGGGTACCTACCTCCTGTACATGTCGGGGGAGGGGCACAGTACACCCGGACAGTTCCTATTATAGACATGCTGGACCTTGTAGTGCATTTCTTCACCCTCCTCTTATCTCTTTATGGAGATGTATGTAGTCCTCCTCCTCCTCCTCCTCCTCCTCCTCCTCCTCCTCTGGAAGTTGTGGGTCTGCTGAAGGTTGTAGTCCCTCCTCAGCATTGCTGACATTTGTAGTTTTTCATCTCTACTACTCGGGCTGGCTGTGTGAGAACCTGCTGGGACTTGTAGTTCTTCCGGGGCCTCTGGTAGCTTCTCCCTGTAGAATGGTGGAGGGAGGGGGGTATATATAATGTATATGGATGGAAAATAGAGAGTGAGAGCCGAGAAGAGACCATCGGAGGATCACTGAGGACATTCACTGATACATTGTATACTGAGAGCTCCATCCTCATCACCAGGACTACTCTACACCTCCCCCACCCAGGGCTACTCTACACCTCCCCCACCCAGGACTACTCTACACCTCCCCCACCCAGGACTACTCTACACCTCCCCCACCCAGGACTACTCTACACCTCCCCCACCCAGGACTACTCTACACCTCCCCCACCCAGAACTACTCTACACCTCCCCCACCCAGGACTACTCTACACCTCCCCCACACAGGACTACTCTACACCTCCCCCACACAGGACTACTCTACACCTCCCCCACACAGGACTACTCTAACACCTCCCCCACACAGGACTACTCTACACCTCCCCCACACAGGACTACTCTACACCTCCCCCACCCAGAACTACTCTACACCTCCCACCACCCAGAACTACTCTACACCTCCCCCACCCAGGACTACTCTACACCTCCCCCACCCAGGACTACTCTACACCTCCCCCACACAGGACTACTCTACACCTCCCCCACACAGGACTACTCTACACCTCCCCCACACAGGACTACTCTACACCTCCCCCACACAGGACTACTCTACACCTCCCCCACCCAGGACTACTCTACACCTCCCCCACCCAGAACTACTCTACACCTCCCCCACCCAGGACTACTCTACACCTCCCCAGGACTCTCCTCTCCATCTCTCTCTCTTCTCTCTCTCCTCCATCTCTCTCTTCTCTCTCTCTCCATCTCTCTCTTCTCTCTCTCTCTCTCCTCTCTCCTCTTCTCTCTCTCTCTCTCTCTCTCTCTCTCTCTCTCTCTCTCTTCTCTCTCTTCTCTCTCTTCTCCGTCTCTCTCTTCTCTCCTCCATCTCTCTCTTCTCTCCTCCATCTCTCTCTTCTCTCCTCCATCTCTCTCTTCTCTCCTCCATCTCTCTCTCTCTCCTCCATCTCTCTCTTCTCTCCTCCATCTCTCTCTTCTCTCCTCCATCTCTCTCTTCTCTCCTCCATCTCTCTCTTCTCTCCTCTTCATCTCTCTCTCTCCTCTTCTCTCTCTCTCCTCCATCTCTCTCTTCTCTCCTCCATCTCTCTCTTCTCTCCTCCATCTCTCTCTTCTCTCCTCCATCTCTCTCTCCTCCATCTCTCTCTTCTCTCCTCCATCTCTCTCTTCTCTCCTCCATCTCTCTCTTCTCTCTCTTCTCTCTCTTCTCCATCTCTCTCTTCTCTCCTCCATCTCTCTCTTCTCTCCTCCATCTCTCTCTTCTC